>APFE030678775.1:218520-234978 GCA_000404065.3 Pinus taeda
AGAAAAATAAAACACAGAGGCAATGCTCTGTTTTCTTTGCTCCAGGATCTTTTGCACAGAGGAGTCTTTTAAAAAAAAATTACAGAGCAAAGTATTTCACCACCATAAAGATTTCTATTCATTGAACAAAAACACTTACATATTCATCCTCTTTTACTCAGAGGGATTCACTAAAACATTTTCACAAAAGTTACTCTGCCTCCTATGAAATTTTACACCACTGTGTGTAAATATTTCATTTACATTCACTGCTGTGTGAAAACAAAAATTACAGGGATTTACACATTTACCTTTTCACTGCTGTGTGAAACAATTCATGGTTTTGAAACAAAACTATCCACTGGTTTTCTTCATTCATTCAACTGCCTTCTCCTGCACTGCTGTGCATTCTTTTTACTTCTTACATTACAAGCAAAAAAAAACATTTTTACGCTGCTGCGTTTCATACATATTCAAAAATGAACTCCGTTACTTCTTCATTTTACCAGCTGTGTGATTTTTACTTCTCGCTGCTGCGAATAGAGGTTCTCTTCCTCCCGTGTGCAATTAAAAAAAAAATTACAATACGAATGAATACCAAAAAAAATATACCAAAACCAAAAAAACATTTAATGATGGGTTGACTTACCCATACCTATCTTTAAATTCGTGCCCATACATGCCGTATGAAAACATAAAGTCTTTTACCTAAGTTAATGACACCTTCATTAAAAACATTAAATAAAACGTGCGGTAAAAGTAAAAATAACGTTCGGGCAGGTTGAATGAAATGATTTTCCGTTGACCTGATCGGACGCAATTCGCTCACCAACCTCAGACAAAACAAACGAACTTTAGCGTCCGGGGAGAGGGTGGTTTTGTGTTCGTACACTGGACGCGTGGCAGCTGGTTGGGGTGTTCGGAGGCCCTCTGACAAAAACACCTTTTTACCAAAAGCGGTGCGAAATGTGTTGGCAGTTTTGTGAAATGGTTTTCCGGAATAAATGGTTTTGTGTTGCCGTTTAATGCTCCCGCACGGCAGGTGGAATTAATGTTTCAACACTACCTATTTGCTATCGCGATGGACTCATGACTTCACCACGGCGGTATGATCTTTTTGGTGACACAGGTTTCCCTTTACTGGTATCTTTTTTGACTGTCTTTTTTGTATTAACCGCTCTGTTCTGTCTGGGGTTTTTGATGACACATCTTTATAAACTTGCTACACGTCCTCCTTATATGTCGTTTAGAGATTAATAGGATGTAGCATTGAGGAGAGCAGTTGTGTTGCCCACTCTTGGATTTTGCTTTCCATTAGTTGGACAGTGGACATAGAAACATGATCATTATATCTGCCTCTTGGATGGTTTTTTTCTCTTACTGAAAAAATGAAGATGAGCGTTCAACGCCCACTTACTAGCTTCTTCATGCAACAAAGCGGGATGAAACCATTTAACAAAGAACACCAAGTATTTCTTCTCCAAAATTCAAATGGGCATGAAGGATGATGCCTTTGTACTCGACCTGTGACATGTGACAGACAAGCTACCTAATGATTGTAGCGCAGTTTTTTTTAAAACACTACTATAATTTGTTGGAGTGCTGATTGCCGTTACACCAAAATCTGCAGGTATTAAGCACATGCCATGAAACACGGGAGCATTGGATCAACACAGGGGAGTGCAACAATCTCTCTCCTCAACGACAGCCAGGTGTGTTTCGAACTGGAGACTTTCGGCTTTGAGACCTTCGGCTTTGAAACATTGCTAATATTAAACACATTCTACGAAAGATCAACACCGCCATTAACAAAGAGTACAACACAATTTCCGTAAGCCTAACCAACCAATGCCGTTTCGGAAAATTTACCCAATCAATTTTCAGTCATTATACAACAAAAAATAGCGTATAACAAAAAACAATAAATAACAACGAAGGATCTGGCTGCAACTATACCTCATAACAAGGGTACATGCCTGAGCATGAAAACAATTTATAATTGAAGGTTAAAATATGCAAAACTGATAATCTTTTTTGTTGAGATTTTCTGTTTCATATATTAAGTAAAAATCTCTAATGTATGACAACAATAGGAATTTTGTTGCTAGATTAGCTCCAGGTTGTTGGGAGAGACTTAATGAATCCTATATTTGTTGTGAGAGGATTTATGAGGCAGTTAGATTCTCTTAGCTATAAAATAGGTATCCAAACTGATTGTTTTAGTGAGAGTTTGTGAGGAAATTGATTATTTTGTAATCTCCTGTTTGATAATAAAGAATTGCCGATGACTATGTTTGGTGGAAGTAGCCCAGATTGGTTAGGTGAACCACTTTAATTCTCTGTGTCTTCTGTACATGATTTAATAGCTATGATTTAATAGCTGTGTATATTATTTTGTTTGCTGCGCATGGTTGTCTGTTGTCTGGTATCAGAGGTTGTTGGAGGAGCGCGCAGCGGAGTGACGGGCCCAAAGTCTGCTGGTGGACCTGCGTATGCAGCACTGTGCGTGTGGACCTGCGTATCAAGCTACTGGATGCCACGACTGTTGATTGATTGCTGGTTTATTCATTGCGTGAGGTTGCTGGTATGTATCACAATAATTTGTATAAATCGCTGGTGCGTTGAGTAGGTGATGCGCATAATTCCTGGTGCTGCTGGCGCTGGTGCGTTGAGTAGGTGATGCGCATAATTCCTGGTGCTGCTGGATGGCATGAAAATGTGCTTGTAAAAGTTTAGTGTTGAAACCATCAAATATGATATGACCCTGTCAACACTTGGTAATACACATACAATTGTTTGAATGGTGTCGAATAGACCATCATGAGGGCATTTACGACATGAGCGTGAAACTAGGTTTTGTGAAGTCGCAAGGTATGAGATATGCGACACATATTTGATACACCAACGCTATGGTAATGGTGTGTAAACCATACAACCAGGGATGTAATAGCTGGCCACGTTTATGAGACTTGACATGAGTTTAATTCGCCACAACCTGAGCTTCATATCTAGATTCTCAATGACGTGAAGGTAGTTGGCAGAAAGGCCGCTAACCTACCTTTGTTTCCTTTGCCAAAACTGGAAGCTCATGTGGAGAAGCTTAACTCAGAGACTTACTGGAATGCTAGCTTGGCATTCACAACTGCTGCAAGGAACCACTGACAACCGAATCGTGGGCAAATAAAAGATGATTTAGCTCAGGTATGAAATAAATTTAGACTCTACCTCTGTTGGTAAATGATTGTTCACTGCAAATTTTGGTTTGTTTAAGTCTGTTGAGCATGATGCTACAAGTTCATTCTGCTCCATTGTTTCATTTTCCATTGCTTTCCATGTTGTGATATTGTTAAACATGAAATAAAATGAGTGTGCTATTGTTAAACATGAAATAAAATGTATGGCTCTACCCTGAATGAGTTTCTTCAATATGCAAGCAATTCATTTGCCCCCACACATAGGCATGCAAGTCATGTTGCCATGTTATGGTTTCAGAAGTTGTCCCTTACTACAAAAATCATTACGCAACCTAGGTCTAGTCTTTATTGTTATAAAAAAATCATTCCTCTCAACAGAGGTGGCAACACTATAATCCATAATCTCAAATTTTGATATAATGAGTAAAGCCCCCAGCCATGGCTAAAGAAAGTGGAAATTCTATTGGGGCACAACCAACTCCCTAGCCACATTTTGCCTATTCGTGATGGGCACATTATCATTTCATATTTTATGTAATGCAATATTTTACATCCTCATACCATGTTATGTTGTCTTGGCAAACCCGTCGTGTAAGTTTAAAAAGGATTCTCTATCACCTTGTGGTTTTAAGTTTCACTTGACTTATTCATTATATTTTGAGGCCTACTCACCATGAACCCCATGTGGTTTTTTATGTGGAAGATAACTTGAAATTTATCACCATGAAAAGTAAAAAATGATCATTTGTTGATAGGTGTGCACTTTGCATGCCATACTTACCACTTTACATTTCCCACATTGAGACAACACCCCTTAGCTTGAATCGTTCTCAAAATCACAAGAATTCAAAATTCAAATGAAATTTGGCCTTGCCTAGTAGTTTACGAAGCCTATCCGTAGCTTGCGAATCGTATTGGGCAAAAAACAAAAAGCCTCAGCTTAAGCTCACTCATAAGTGACCAAATCTTCTTGTTTTAAGATTTATTTTTAGACAAGGGAGGTTCTCCTACCTCCTGTTGCTAACTTCATTCATGTATGTGTTTGTAATACTTACCTAGTAATACATCCATGTGCTCTTCTATGTTAATATCCACTGCGACCGTCAAACATCAAGTGTTTTTTTGAATATTGTTTTATGATTTGTATCTATCCAATCACAAATATTATATGGGTTTACCACTATAGTTTTTGAGATATACTTGCTATATATTATGCTTTCATATACATCCAACCATGCTTCGACTTGTGACATAAATGAATGGGAAATATCTCAAAATTTGATGTCTTTATAAGCATACTACAACACCATTTATATCTCTCTATACATACAAGTTCATGATGTTTTGATAAATAATCTATGTTAGGGATAGAAATATTTCATTTCTTTTATCATCTTCATTCTATTAGCACGCTGCCCCAAACACTTCTGGTTGCACATATTTACAGTTCCCTTCCCCGCTTAGCATGTTTTCCCTTGTGCATGTTTTAAAAACACTAGCATTTATGTGAAACATGATTTTAGATAGTCCTTTATTTAGCTGATTACTTATTTATGATTAAGAATTAATGCCTTCATAACGTATTTTCTTGGTCACAGTGCACAATGAGTTTGTTTAGTAGAAGTTCTCAGGGTAACCGAAGGGGGAAGCTAGAAAAATAAATGTATCATGGAGTGAGAACAAAAATAAGATAATTGGATTTTCTATACACTTTGATGCAAATTCTAGGGAGTTCATTATTTGACTCAGACAGGTCATTTATACCTCAGAGGTCCTCCTCCTCCTCCTACTCACATGCTTCATAAAATGTACCTCCTTTGCCTTCTAGCATCATGGAAATCCCATAACCCCATTTACCTAAAAAAAAACCACTAAAACATGATGGTTGAGAGTCCAACCCTGCCAGGTCCGAATCTAGTTTCACACATTGGCCTTTTGTATCACATCACTCAGTTCATCCGTTGATTATTTCTCCTTAGGCACCTTCTGCACTATCTCATGCCACATCTATATGTTCTCATCAACCCCCTTATTCCCTTGCTCATATTGCATTGGGAAAGTTTAATGTCATTTGTGCCGGCACATTCCCCTTCTGAGGTCGCTTCGTCACACACACTGACATACCAAGAGCAAAAGAAAGGAGGAGAGAAATCTCCTTCCATGACATGCATCCAGAGGTACAAGGAGAAAAATACAAAGAAGAAAAAGAAAATAGAGCCTCTTGAGTTGACATGAGTCACTTATTTTTTCATGATGTTTTTTACTTCATTTTACTTGGACATATTTCAGGCTATGACACATTATCATGTTTTCAAGACAACATATTATTTTTTGACCATGCTATATATATTTTTATGACATTATTACTGATGGGAGACACAAGGGTTATTTCACATACCTATTTATCTATGATAGTGGATAATGTGATGCTTCATCTGCATAATTTCTATGGTGATAATATTTCTTGATGATGTTTTATTTGCATATATTTTGTTTCCATGGGAGTTACAAGGCTTGATGAAAATATTTTATAGACATAATCATGGACCCCACCTACTAACATAATTTAAATTAATTAAAGACTCCTAAAATCCCTCTTTCAAATTAAAAAGAAAAAAAGTAAAAGAAAAAAAAGGAGTTTAACATAATAAGAAGATTACTTATAAAAGAGTTGTGCTCTCCAATTGCCCAAAGAGAATATAAAACCAATCAGAGGGCAACGAAGGAGGGATGGAAAACAATAGTGAGGAGAGGTATGCATAAGTTTTAAGTTGTTAGTTTCCTCTGATACATTTATTCTTGAGTACAAAGGCTTACCTGTTTTGGTTGCAGTAAAATTCCTTCAAGGAGTGACAGGAAGAAAACAAGCACATCGATTTATGATTGTTTGATTAAGGTTGTTTTTTATTTCTTGCATTATTTTTTGTTGTTAGAAGATTTGATATATGTTTTATTGGTGCTAATTTCTGCACTTTTTGCACAATATATTGTTAATTCAATCTTATCAAAAGAGTCCAAGTTTGCCCAACCATTTTTTCTTACTTAAGTTTTGACAAATTCAAATGTCTATGTATGAGTCAACATCTTAGACATTTATGAATTGATTTATGGTCTAAATTCTCGTAGGAATAACCCAAAACAATATGTACTCCTATATCCATTAATAAAATCAACATTTGACAACCTTCATCTTTTGGCATATATCTCCAATTTTTTTCTTTATATTAATCAATTTCACGAGCATATCCATTGGCATTTGTGGCTGAAACTATTGGCTAGTTTATCTTAGTTTTCAAACATACTCATGTAGTATTATGGCTAACAGAGTACTATTATAAAATCTTCCCATAATTTTGCTTATTAGTTTGATTTCACATTGTTTAAATTTCAATCTATTTATGTTATATAATGTTTTCTTTATATCCTTTCTCTTTCATTTATTCTTTGATGTGTATAATTCTCTTTTATTTCGGTATACAAATTTGATGTACATAGTTTGGTTATAATCAAATTTAGGGCAATAAACACTAGGTACCGTCCTATTATCTCACCCGCCCTGTGATATTTAAGGAAGTTGTCAACGAAGCATAAGAAACTTCACTCATCAACAGAAGAAACCAGGTTCTAATACCACTGTTAGAAGAGGCAGAAATTTGAACACAGATAGATAAGCATGGGTTACTTTATTATTCACATGGTACACATTATCCCTTAGTTCCATATTCCAAGAGGTCTCTTGAATCCATGTGAATCTTCAACTTTACTTGTAGTTTCTTGCCTTCCACCCAAGTGAATATTCCAAATTAGCATAACCTCTAAGGATTACATTTCCAAAATAAAGTTATGCTTTTGAGTCTCCATTCTTTTTCTTTTTAAGAGGGGGTGTCTTTTTTTTTTCTTCAAGTAATTTTGCCTCTGATTTCTTTTCCTTAGACATATCAACAACCTCCATTGCTATAGTGTAATACTAAGGCTTCCTCCACTACCTTCCTGCTTGATTTGAATGGCTTCATTAAGGAAAACTTTAGAGAATAGAAAATGATCTAGCCTCTCTTGTACTCTTATTCCTCCATATTGGAGATAATTTAGCATGTTTAATATCCAATGAAACAACTTCTTCTAACTTTTTAATAAACTAACTAGAAAAACAATCCACTTCTGCAACTAGTCCCCATACTTAAACCTTGTCCACCCTATCCAAACTGGGTATGTATACATTCAAAGGGGTTGTTTATTTTCCAATATTGAGAGAGAATAGTGAGGTCCTCAGACCTATTGTAAATCCCAACGGTAAAATTGTTGAGAAATCAACGCATGTAGTTATTAGGGTTTTGATTAATCTTTTCTTGATAATTACTTATGATTTGTGTTAGCTTCTTTACTTCTTTATTATGTTACCTTTCATTAATAAATTACCAAATAAAAAATGTGTGAAGATCACAAGAACAAGAGACACAAGATGTAGGCACTCAGCCAGAGAAAAACCCCTCTTCTAGGGGAAAACCCAGTCAAACTCTTCTTATATAATAGAACCAAGTTAAAGCGAGACAATCCAAGACTTTTTGACGAAGACAAAGACCTACTCCAATCATCAAGTCAACCCTCTTTCTAGGTAGACAAAGTTTGCCAAATTCAACAAGAGTCAAATCCTTCAAAACCGCTTCAATTTACAACTTTGGCTCCCTGTAAATCATAATTTTGAACCTGTAGCCATTGCAGAAATTTCAGTCCTTGCAACTTGCCCAAGAACCCTAAAAATCTCGCTCGTGTGAGAGAGAAGATGCCCCAAAACTTCGATTTGACCTTCTTTCTCCTTGACTTCACACTTATTTTTCTCTTCCTTCATTGCAAATCGAACTTGTTGATGGATAAATACCAAATAGGTCGTGTTCTCCTTCTATTTATACTACTTCCATGGGGTTGAATTGGCCTAAATAGGGCCGACTTCATCAAGGCAGGGGCAACTTGATGAGGAGGTGAAATATGACTGATTTTGACTCAAAATAAATTTTCTTTACATGATACCAAAGTCCAAGAAGGGTCTAATAATATGACAATGACTTATGACTCATGAAAACCCTAGAAGCCTACAATGGAGGCTTAGACCTAATAATTAAGTAAAAGGAACATGAAACCCATGCTTCAAAATAATTTTCTTTTTCCTTCTTTTTCATTTTTACAATAAATACATAATGATAAAGTATGATGGCAATTATGAACACTGACCATAGTTACATTTTCAATAGAAATGACATCCATAAAACTAAATTCCTAGCATCTGAATATTTTTAGAAGTCCTTAGAATGATTTTCTTGCCATTGGTGATAATAAATTGCAACAAAAGGACAAATAGGTTTGTTGACTATTATTTTTTTAGGGCCAATTTTTTTGAGGGGTTGGTTAGCACTTAGAAATTAAGAGCAAGACAAATAATTTTAGAACCTCTTTAGAGGCAATGACTCTAGGAGCTCTAATAAAAGGCAATTGTTTAACACATTTGATTTTCAAACTTGCTTGTTTTTCAACTGTGACATATATGATTTCCTTCCTCTATGTGGAGCTTTTTAACCTTTAACATCTAAGAAGACCAAACCCCTTGCCACCTTCCTTGGAAAATCGCTAACACCTTTACTTCTTGGTCAAAGGTTATATTTGTATATTTCCATTGAGTTTGGATCTCTATGTGCCTCCAATGCTTCATGTTCCATACTTGAGTTTGAAAAGGAGTTGGTTAGGGAATTCTCATCCATATATTCTCAGTATATGCATGAGAGGTGGAGGATTAGGGTTTTGAAACCCTGAGAGAATGGCAACAAAATCACTTGGAGTTCATCTCCCTTGTTTTCTACATCTAACCCCAAGTCCAAAAATCAATTTTTTGGAGATTTTTCTTTTAGTTAGAGAAGAGGATAGTAAGGATTTAACTAGTTGAATCAATCATTCCTTAGCTAGCTTGTGTTTTAGGGTTGATGTTTGTTTATGTAAGGTCTTTTCTGTGGAAAACCATTATCTAGTTTATCCCTTAAGTATATCATCCTAGTGTTTTGGATTGATTCCTTTAGATCTTCCTCCATGACTCTTAGTTGCTTCTTTTGAGCCCAAAAATTCTCATAACTTGTATAAGTGCATTTGATAGAAGGTGTCTGTAACTATGGGATTGATTGTACCAGAGTGGAATACCTTCATAGTCAATGGTCAGGTGAAACATGTCATTTCCATTCTAATTTCCATAGACTCTACTGACCCCTGCTTATATCTAGTCCAACAAGTATTTGAGCCAATCCCATGTACACAAAAAACTAGTTTTTTGTCATTACTAAAAGTTCTATTTATTGCTTCAGATCCTAAAGTCACAATAAGATAAATTAGCCTTATAAAATAGGTTAAGCACATTCTCATATGCCTCAATAAATTCATCTGACCATAAAACCAAATTGATCCTCCAAAGTATTACTCAAATCGGGAGAATATCTAGTTGTGATGTTCAAACATTGAAATCTAAATGTCACTTTTTGAAAAATGGGTTGTGTTCCCAACTTTCACTGTCATCTATGGAGATCTTTTTCAACGTCTTCAATAGTACTAAAATTTGAAATGGTCCCCCCTTTTACTAGAGTTAATATTCGAAGGATGCAACCTATAAAAGGGTTGAAATTATCATATGTCCATTCCTTTAGTGTTTTATTTTTCATTCTTATACATGGGAATCAACATACTATGCCAAATTTATCATCTCTAAGATTTCATTTAGCCTTTATTTTTTCTCCCATTTGTAAAGTGAATGGATCTTGCAACTTCTTGACACATTTATGATGTTTTTGTTTTCTCCCTCACTATGGGTGTTATAACACTATCCGATAACCACTTGTATGTTTGTACTCTAGAAACTCTCCAATGAACCCTAGTTCAGTTACTCAACCATTCTTCTGAAATGTGCCATAAAAGAGGATTTCACAAAATCTTTTTCTAACAATTGGAGGAAAATGCATTGTTAGTGCCATCATGTGGTAGTGATAACCCCCTGTATAATCTCAGCCTTTGAATTAAAGTTCTAGGATCTACTAGATCTAACTCATTGTACTCCTTAAAGTGATATACCATCTGGGCATTAATGAACATTTAATCCAACAAGAAATATCACCCCTCCTAGTGACAGAGAATCAACTTTATTGCAATGATCAAACAACTATTGCACCTTTTTTCCAATGATGGCCATTGTTTCCTCTCTAGCAGATTTGATCCTAGGTGGAGGGTACTCTCTAGATTTGACATCTCTCCAGTTGGACGTATCACCAAGCTAGACTAGATTTTTTGGCCCTTAAACTAATCATTTGAGAAGTATAAGTCCTCCTTCTTAATTGACATGTGATTCCAAAGATCATTACCACCTATCAAACCTCGTCACTCCCACTATGCGCCTCATAGAAGCCCTATTTCAATTGCTTGTGGAATCCCTAGTTCACTTGCCGTTTCAATCTCACTTTTAATACCTCAGTTTTATGGAGGAAAAAACTTCTTGATATTGTATGAATGTCATATTTGATTTTATATTAGAGATAGATATAATTATATTTGGTTTCAATTATTTGTGATTGGTTTACAATGTTGTATACATGTTAAATAATACTTACATTTTTTTTTTCAAGGCTAGGTTAAGCCTGGGTTGGGGTTAGCCCCAATGATAGATAGAAGAAGGAACTACCCAACAACAATATGTTGTCACCATGATTGTGCGAGATTCGGTCTAGCTTGGACACCTGTTGAGATAGTTTAACCCCCCACAATCATCTACTACTCTCAATCCTTCCCTGTGAGTTTTAAACTTGAGACATGTTAGGGTTTAAACCCCACATAAACCAACTGATTTACACCTGCGAGATTAACACTCGCCAATTATTTTGTGGATAAATCCCTTCTATGAACATAAGCGATCTCCCTAGGGTCAGTGGCTTAACCTAGAAACAACCAGACAAAATACAATCTCTTTCCCTAGAGATATTTGAAACATAAGAAGAACACTTACTTGGAATCCAATGCAAGCTTCCTTCTTCTCTTCACTTGCTTCCTCAAGTCCCAACTTTGACTTCCAAAAGTAGAACCTACAAAACGATCAAAACAAGCAAAGAGACCAAAATAGACAATATGATATATTCAAATAACTCTAAACAAGAGATCAAGGAATCTTATTCTACACATGTAAAAACAAAGACATAGTGTATGGGAAAAGCAATGAACTTTATATTAATAACAATAGAGAAAGATTACAACCCTTTTTAGGCCTTGATGTTGTGAATCTCTCCCAACTTTATCATCTTTGCTACAACGATAAGCCTCCAATCTCATCAATATATAAGGATGGATTATGGACCTCCAAAGTTAAATGAGCGGGATAAGGGGAAGAATCAGAGTCTCCAAAATCCAACACACACTCTATAACAAGTAGTGCTTTTATAAGACAAATGAGGAAGTTTTAGATCCGTTATACTAGGGCTAGATCCACTTTGAAAGGGGATAAGGTCCATGGGATAAGAGATAAAGCCTTACTGGTAGGAATTTGAGATAATCTTCAACAATAAATAGAAGAATCGGCTCACGAAGCATCTAGAAGGGGAATCTTCAAAATTAGATTTTATTTTTCCTCATTTCTAGGTGTCATCGCACTTATTGTAAAGGCAACTTGCATTGACCGGTGCAAGTTGCATGTGTGCAACTTGTGCCATCAGAGTTTGTTGAGAGAGTAAGTGCAATGGAGTCTTAAATTAGGGTTTTGAGCCATTGTAATCCAGGATCTTTATAACTTTTGGGGAAAGTTTTACTTTTAGTCTTGCAGGGGATTGATGCAAAGTATAATGGATGGCAAGAGATCTAGGTTCAGGGCCTTTTGCATAAGTGTGACAAAATGGCTTGTAACACCAACCTTATTTTATATACAATTAAAAATAATATAAATTCATGAATTATTTGATTAATTGGTTATGTTCGAACACTCTTTTTTATTCATACAAATAATCAATAATTTATAATGTAAAATACTGATTTAAAATTTTACTTTTACACTATAGTTATATATATGCAAATGTTTATAACTATATTTATTTATGAATTAAATGTTTAACCAATATAAAATTTTATAATTTAAAATTGGACTGTTTTCTTAGTTTTGTAACGAATATACTTAATATGTGCAAATGCTTAATATCTGTCTCATATAAATTATAACTATAATTTGTGACATAAAACCCTTTTCTTATTTGTCATCCTGCCTTTTTACATTCTTGTTAATAAATATAATAAGAATTTTAAGATTTTTGTCGTATGTGTTTGAAGTTTTAGACCTTGGATTTCCTTTAGTGTTGAAAAATAAATGGTGATGTCTTGAATTGAAAAAGGACGAACAAAAAGTAGGAGGAAAATCAATATAATATTTTATGATGTGAATTATTGGACTCATTAATTTTACAATACATTTAATGTATGTATATTTTTTTTTGGATAAATGGTTAAAAGTATGTATAATTTTAAAGGTCATAACTTTGAACCTAGAGTAAGTATCACATGTAAGATTATGTAAAATTAAGAAATCAAATCGCTGCACAGAAAGATTACTTGCCACACATAAAAATATGGTGTTATACATCAATTTGGTACATGGTTAGTTTGTGATAAATTATAAATTTTATTCATTTAAAATATTGGTAATATTTGTGAAATTAATATATGTATTAAATCTTTATTTAAAATATGCTCTTAGGTACATGTAATTGTAAATTTAGCATTTAACAAATCAATATATTTTTTTATTTATTATTTATTTATTCAATTGATTATAACATCACACATCAATATATTGGCCTAATAAATATGTAATCTAAATAAATTTAAATATATACATATTAATATTTAATAATTTTAATATATACATATTAATTAATAAAGAGGAATTGGTTCTCCATTAAAACAAAACACTTTAGTTTATTAAATTTCTTTTGGGAAGATTAGAAATACAACATTATCACTGTGTAAAGCATTACCAGCGTAATATAATATTAAAGACAATTCTAATAATTTTAAATAATTATAACAATAATTCTAAACGCAAAAACTTTAGAAGTTATGATAAATTTTAAATTTTTTTTTTAAAATATGTTCTTCAAATAAATGCTATAGGTTAGGGTGTGAAATTTAAAATATTTTTACGCGCATAACTTATGAGCTTAGTATTTATTAGCTAAATATATTTTCATATAAAGATATACGTTTTATATTTACAATTGAGTATTATGATATTGATTAGTGAGTTTTATAGGTTGGTAAAGTTGATAAATAATAATAGTGATATTAGGATGAGATCATTATATAGAAATATGTAATTATAGTTTTGTTGATATTATTAGTAAGGGGATTTCCGGATCTTTTCAGTGTGAAGTTTTAATTAAACTTCACACTGTTTGGGATAGGAGCCCCATATGGTATGTGAGCATGGCTGTCACTGTGTGTGTTTTACTTTTGGCTATCAAATGCAAAGAAGTTAGCGCAAAATAAAGTGTGAAATGTCTAGAGAATGAGGACAAAATTAGCCCACCATTTTGACAAACTTGCAGAAAAATGTAGAAGAACATAGCAACAAAACAATAAGAAAAGTGTGCCTCAAGAGGAATCAATTAGCTAAGACCTTTTGAAACATACCAGTAAGAAAATACTAGAGGTCAACTGCAAATTAGTTCATAGTCAATTACTAGCAATCTTTATGGAATAAGAGAGCAAAGATTGAAAGCAATCATATAAGACTTAAGCCATGAATTCGTTCGCCAACATATACCCGATATGTAAGAACACATGCACCCACAGTAAAATTACTAGATAACCATTACAAATACCATAAAGTTGCACAAGAATCAATGTAAACAATGAAAAAATTCTCGTTAATATGCTGTAAATTCAAGTACAAGTGCCATAAGCCCATCAAAATCCAATAGTAGAATGAGGGCTGCTCATGCCATCTCTAAGATGAAACCCTTGTCTCACCACCACTTAACCTAAAAGATGTTCAGAGCAAGGGTGCTCATAGCTATGAGTACTAAAAGCTATCCTAAAGGACTTGAGTGCCAAAATCTTCCTTCCTTTGGAGGCATGAGGATACATTTATAGAAATGGAAAGTGGCCTTTCTCCCTCCCCATGAGACTCTTAAACTTCCTCATGACTCTTCTATTCCTAAATACTTTTACAATTTGCATGACTTTTAACATTCACTAAAATATGACAAAAATATTTACTCTATGATAATAGAGAAATCGTGAAATTTTCAATTATGATGTGCCCTTGGAGAGACAAATACTGATGTTTGGGATTCCTAACTTTTATAGACTGTTGAACATGAATTATGATCTATTTTTGTTGTGATGTAGTTCCATCTACAAGCTCCTGCACTAGTTGATGAGTAAATTAATCTTGAGACTGAGCATAAACTTGAGGTTGAGATACCTGGGAATGCATTTTCTTCATATCATGCTTGCTTTAGGAAATTCACGACATACCATCTTCATCATTAACCTTGCCCCATAGCATTACACCTTATGAATAACCTCATGGAGCTACCCTATAATATCTTGTTTAGTAGTGCCATTTTCCTCCTCTTGATTTGGAACAAATTCTTCCATAATACCAAGGTTCTTATGAGGAGAAATGCCATTGTCATATGATGTTAGCCTTCCCTCAACCTGCCTTTAAAGTAACCTACCAAATATATATTTATATTCACCTTAAAGAGACAATGAATTGGACAGGCAGTGTGATGTGCTCCCTTTATTTTAAACAAAGGCTTTTCCAACTAAAGAAACATGAAAATTAGAACCATATTTTGGGGTGTTTCCACATGTCTCAAGTGGCTTGAAAAGAGCTTTCTCACTACTCAAAATATGGATAATTTGTGCAGTACATTTTGAAAAATTTGTAAGGTTTCCAACATGATAAATTAACTTAGTATCCATTAGTTCACCCATCAATCCTGTAAGGTTTGTAGAAATACTCTGCATTTTTGACACAAAGTAAAACTAATAAAACTACTTTAGATATGCAAGGAGTTATGTGACCTTTGATGAAAACCATTCAATGTTTGTGATGTCTATTGGAGATATGTCTTGATCTGTGAGAGTCCAGGCAACCTCAACCATATCCTTAGCTTTACCTTCATCACCATATGATCTTGGGTATCATTATCATTAAGATTGTAATTCAGAACCATACAAAGAATTTTGATGATACAACAACCCTCTATCCATTGGAATTCGACGGATAATTATGAGTGTTTGAATTTCCCCTCTGGAAAAGATGGTTTTATTACAAGATGCTATACAAGCAACAAAGTAAATTATCAAATAAGAATTGTAAACTCAAAATGAGAACTCTAGCCAAGAAAACCCCAAAAAATGAAAAAACAATCTGAAAACGAAAAGTGTTGATGTTGGAATAATGTATTTTCCAGGGTAAGTTTTCAACATTTAAAAAAAACGGTAGTAAAGGTTAATAAAAGCCATTTTTTGTGTGTGCTCAAAACAACCTGAAAATGAAAAGTGTTGATGTTAGATTTTTTTTTTTTTTTTTTTGGGTTAAATTTTCAACATTTTTTAACAATGGTGTTAAGGATAAAATATCATGACTCCAAAAAACCTTAAAATTCTAACAATTTTCAGGCATGTCATTAAAGATAAAATATCACGTCTCTAAAAAGCCTTAAGACTCCAACAAGTTGCAGCGATGGTGTTAAAGATAAAAACTTTATAACCGTTTTCAACCATATGATTAAAGACAAAAAATCATGACTTAGAAAAACCTTAAAATTTTAACCAGTTTTCAACCATGAAATTAACACCGAAGATCATGACTACAAAAATATTAAGTGTTCAACATATTTCAATCATGGCATTTTGGAAAAATTATATGACGAAAAAAACTTAAAAAATGGACGCCTAAATGAAAGAATCATTATACCAAGGTTAATTTCTTTTTTAAATGCTAAAAGTAGTTATTTTAAAATCTTAGTCTAAGACAACTTGGCACATTGCAACAAAAATTTAAAAATAAACCATCAAATTGACACACAGTGTAGGCGAACTCGATCCATTACAATCAAAACTTAAAAATTCAACCATAAAATTGACACATTGTGAGGGCGGACTTGATCCATTATAACGAAAACTTTAAAACCAACTATCAAATTGACACATAATGAGATCAAGTTACTAGTTAAGGGTCAACATGGACTTTGCAGAAGAAAAAAAATAATAA
>APFE030678775.1:234998-302143 GCA_000404065.3 Pinus taeda
TATATATATATACTTGAAATTTTAAGTGAATCATTATTTTTGGAGAAAAATTTCAACTATCATTATTTTTGGACATAAAATTCATAAAAAATTCTCCTTTTCAACTTATTTTTTTTAAATTTTTCATAAATATCATGTGATTTACACTGAAAAATCTCTCATAAACTTGACATGGATCACAGAAGCCTCAATTCAACATTGCTATTTTTTGTTAAAAGGCCTGAAAATACATATTTTTTAATTATATCTATCTACAATATGTGCATTTTTTACCAAAAGGTTTAGCAATTATCTTTTTTTAGTGAAAAATTTTAGTGTGGTCGAAAGTATTATTAACCATAATAAATATATAAAAAACTGTTACTTCAAAATTAATTTATTATTATTTTTTTTAACTTTCCAACATTATACAAGAAAATTTCGATTATGAGAAACTTGCAAAAAAGAAGAAGAAATCAAGTCGTGAAAAAAAAAGACCCTGAAAAAGTGAACCACCTTTGGGACCAAAAACAAGAAGAAGAATTAAGACGAACCTTAAAAAATAGTTAAGTAGCCAACATGTTCTTAAAAAATAATGTGCAAACTCAGGACATAGAAGAAAATATTAAGTGTCCAAAAATATGCCCTCGAAAAAAGGATGCATCAACACTTTTCAAAATCTGCATAAAAATCACCAACATTTCAAAAAAATTATCCATACTTAATACATAAGAAAATTTAAAGTGTAAAAGATAAGCCCCCAAAAAAAGATGTTGATGTTGCATCAACACTTTTCAAAATTGGCATAAAAGTCATTAACATTAAAAAAAATGTGCATACTTAATACATAAGAAAATGTGAAGTGTAAAAAAAATGCTAAAAAAAAGTTGTATTATGAATCAATGCTTTTCAAAATTAGATGATTTTTTTCTACCTCAAAAAAAGAATACTTGATATAGTTCTCATTTGATAGTTTACATTTTTAAACTCTTTTGGTAAGTAATAGAGGTAATATTTATTAGCTCACATTTTTAAGCGCTTTTAGTAAGCAATAGTGGTAATATTTATTTCACAGCTTAACTTTAAGTAATATGACCTTAGAATACTTTTCATACATATTTTTTACTTCATCATGCCAGAGAACAAGGCCAACATCACCACTATGATTCAAACCTGTGTAATGCCCTTCAATGGCTGTCTTTTTTTTCATTTTTTTATAACATTTGGAACGCATACCTAATCTTTGGCAGTAATGAGTCCTTTTATAAAGTAGGAAGCACTTATACAATCACTCATAAGATTCATGGTTCAAGTCAATGTTACTATCCATAGTTGGTCATATTAGGGTTTCATTTTTCATCAATGAACTACAAGGAAACAATAAACCAAAGTTCAAAATCACTATAGTAGCCATAGGGATGTCCACCACTGAAATCATGCTTAACTAAGGCACATGCCATATGAAAGGGCCATATGAGGCTTTCCAATGTGATCAAGATAACTCTCTTCTTACAATTTCCCATGATTTGTGCAACAAAGGTTTCCTTTAAAATCAATATCTTTACATGCCTCCTAGTAAGCACATTTGTCCAAGGAATATTGGAAGGTTCCTTTTCTTTGCTTGTTAATTTATTTATAGTTCACCTAAGAGAAAAATACCTTTCCCATACCCATGGATTCTTGATGTTTAGGAGCAACAAGATTCAAACAAACACAAGATGCAGTCCAATTGCTTCATGAGTATTTTAGAAAGAAATCACCTTAAGGGATGAACATAATAAGGTAACTCAGTGTCATCATCGTTTTCACTTGGCCCTTCAACCAATTAAGAACATTTTGAATCTAATCTTGCCACCTTTAGTTACATGTCCTTAGCCAAAACCAAAATTTAAATTTCTTTGATATCATATCACAGGAAGCACAATATCAAAGATGCAATGTCACTCTTGTGCAAAATTTCATATGGTTTTCAACGTCGATTTGGGGCATAACTTGTAGGAATTCGTTCTTATGTCATTTGCAATGCTCCAACAATAATAAACTGTGATAGAGGAATTGATCTTGTGCTTTGCAAATTGGGATTTCTTTAAATATTTCCTCACCATGCTGCGAACCTTCCTTATTCAAATGCGCCACTAGGGAAGAAGGGGATATGTTCTTGTCTCCTTTTCTGTATTAGCCTTTCATAAACATAGTGTTGCAACCAAGTGTTGACTTGTCTATTCCACGCAAGTGGTAGTTCTGCAGCACTTTCACAAATTCTACACCAGGGATATCAACATTTTTTACTCGGTCTCACTTTGGTTTGGGAGGCTTGGAATATGACCATCGACTAAAGCCAAACCCTAAAACAAAAAGGGAAGCTTCCAAGATCGAATAAATGAAGTAATATTTCCATCGAGCTGTAAATCCACTTATGTATTGGTAGACCAACTACACCCAAAATTATGATTCCTAATATGCTGGTTCATTAAAGCGAGAAAGAGGAACTCGTGAAGCCAGCTACAAGTATATCCCCATGTAGGATGCTTCTTGAGCTAACACTTGAAGCATGCCACAATAAGGAGAAGGAGGAGATATATCACTACATGGACTCCAATCTCCTTTGTTTTCTGTCTAGTCAAGTTAGTTTTTTATCTCATAACTAGGTCCAACAAAGTGACCCCCACAACAAAGGAAATAGCCCACATACTCTACAAATCAAGAGAAACTAAGCAACTTGTTTTTCTTTTGAGCTTCATGTAAGCCATCTTATTTTAAAATTGATCTTCAAAGTCAAGACCTTAAGAGCAGCAGTTTTCCACTAGATTGAGATGGCACCAACGAAAGATGTTACATTCAAAGCAACTATGGTTTTCCCAATATGAATAAATTTCACTAAAGGAGCTCCCATGTAATTCAACAAGCTTCTCCCTTGGTATACTAGATCTCAGATGTAGTCCATCTCTATATTATGACTAATGAAAAACTTCAAGAATCCCACCTTCTATAGTTCTACCAATGCCATAAACATAAGACATGAGATTGCTCGATCAAATGGCATTTCTGCTTCTAAAAGTGGTTTTCCTTCACATTGAAGAGTCCAAATCCCTATGGGATCATGAAAGTTAGGAATTCCACATGAAGAAGAAATCATCAGCTCCAACAAATGCAACTAGGTACTTTCTCTCTTCAATGGGTTTTTCCATCTCCTTTGCATCTTTCAAAAAGCGGTATCTCCTTCCTTGTCTACAAACTACCAACTTTAGGCCTATTATCATCAACAACCACCTTGTCCATCTCAAATTGAACTATGGCCTCCTCAACCTCAATTTTATCTCCTGGTTTCTTGAGAGAAGTTGCAAGAGGCTCATCAAACATTGATTTACCCATGAATGGCACCATAGCCTCAATGAGTTCATTGGCATCTGATGCAAATGAACTAGTCCATGTTTGATAGGGAGAATCTTTGTAAAGGCCAATGTTGATAATTGCTAGTAACTTCATGCTAGAACCATCTTTCAAAAGGCCCGATAAATCCAACAAGTGACAAATTTTCCTTTTAACCTAGCACATAAGTGGAACAATTCCCACACTTGAATTTTTAGTCATTGAAATCCCTGAGGAACTCTTCTTGTGTACGATTTTTGTAGAAAGTAGATTGGCTTAGGCTAGATTGGTGTATTTTTACCATTCATACCTACAAGATAGGTAAAAACCATAACAAGTACCATGTGGAGACAAAGCAATAAATTTAAGCTATGTGAAACCAAATCTAGAGCAAGGCTAAATATTTTGTAATGTTGCTTGACTGCACAAGCCACAAACCATAGTAAATTCATGTAGGATGAGGGAAAGGGTGAAAAAAAACATGCACTGCTTGATGAAAGTATGATCAACCATGGCCTTTGATGATATCTAGGCAAGTCATGCAACATGAATCACTACTGGGGCCTTGAAAAACAAGGGAGGCCCAAAATTTTAAGTGTACAGGTTAAAATATTTGGGGGTGTTGTAGTGACTACAATATACTTTTTAAGCATTTGGAAGAACATTGCATAAACAATCAATTGAATTAACATGACACATGTATGTTTAATGATATTAAATATACCCAAAATAATAATTTTATTAATGTGGAATAACATTTTAATAAAATAAATACATCATTGTGGTGTATTAAGTTTGTATGTGAGAAAACATTACAATTATAACTACAATAAACACTATAACCAACATGATATCATGAACAATATAATCCTTAAAAGTATGTTCTTCCATGTAAATATTGATGGGTTTAGCATTTAATAAGTCAAATATTTTCCTTCATTTAAAATGTTCTCTTACATGCAAAAACTTTTGGGTTAGTGTTAAGAAATATAACCTAAGATAAAAATTTGGTAGAAAATTCTTTTAAGTAATATTTAAGTATATTTATTTCATGATACCAATTTAGAGTATATGGATGTAATCACCTTGTAAATTGAAGAGTGTCAACATATTGACATCTCATCAAGGATAAGGATGGCGACCCATAAAGGAGTGATCTTAGACTTTGTGATTGTTTGGGGACCCAGGGTCTAACAATCTGCTTCTCAATTACAGGTTTAAATAAATTATACTAGTGATAAAACATGAACTAGTCGATAAAATAATGTCATATCCAATCTTCAATTTGAACCTTCTAAACTAAGTTTTGATGAAAATATGTGTTATGAAACCAGCTCACAAAAAGATAGAAAAGAGAGATCAACGCCTTAGAATTCAACCTCTTCGAGGGGGCAACCTCCTTTACATTACATAAATGAACAATTCTTGAATGATACAAATGAAAATACCTCCTCTATATATATAGGAGTCTAAGGGGTCATAACATAATCAGAGCCTACATAACAATAATAATGTAAGGGCACAATAATAACAATAGTGGGCTTCTATGGGGCACAATAGTAACAATATGGGCACTACATGGGTACATCAATATAATAAGGGGTATAACTCAATAGTAATGGGGTAATTGCTAGTATTATAGGGACCCAACACATCGACACGACTTCATATGAACTATGGAAGGGGAGGCCAAAAAATTTCAAGCACTTCAGAGTGTTTGAAAGAAAATGCTATATAAAAAGGTATGATAAAAAGATTGGGAAATTTGACTCCCGAGTGGATGAAGGTATACTTGTTGGATACATAAGAAAAATCAAATGTTATAATCTAATACTCAAAAAGATAGTGGAAATGATAAATGAAACAGATGCTTAAATGCATGGGAAAAAGATAAAGCAGGGAAGAAAATATTCAAAGGATCAAGAAATAGAAGAACTAGAGTAAGAAGGAAGAATAAAAGAAGAAGAACAATTATATGAAGAGTCAATTGTCAACCAGGAAGAAAAGAAAGTAATTAGTAGGAATCTCGTAAAGAACCTAAATAATTGTATCAGAAGAATCACCCATTGGAGTAGATCATTGGAGATACAGGAATAGAAACTAGAAGAAGCCAACAAGTACGGATGTCAGAATAAAGAGATCTTGCATTTCTATCCATAGTTGAGCCTAAAAGGTTTTAACAATCCAACCATGATGAAAAATGGATCAAAGCCATGGAAAAATAACTAAACCAGATTGAGAAGAACAAGACCTGGGAATTGGTTCCAAGACCTAAATACAAAAATGTCATTGGAACAAAATGGGTTTTCAGAAACAAGTTTAACGAGGATGGACAAGTAACTAGGAATAACAAGATTGGTATCAAATGGATATGCATAAGTTGAATGGATAGGTTTCGAAGAATCATTTGCACCTATTTCCAAAATGGAATCTATCAGGATGTTCTTGGCTTATGCTTTCTCAAGAAGGATCAAGGTGTACCAGATGCATGTAAAGTGAGCCTTTATAAATGGAGAGTTATAAGAAGAAGTTTACATAGAACAACTACAAGGGTTCCTGCTAACTGAAAAGGAAGACTATATATGAAAATTGAATAAATGTCTATATGGTTTTAAGCAAGCACCTAAAGCCTGGTACACAAGAGTAGATAGGTAATTACAGTAATAGGGATTCAGAAGAGGAAGTGCAAACAACAATCTACATATAAAGGTTGATCGAGACAATTTGACTATCATTGAAGTATATGTGGATGAGATCGTATTTGGAAGCAACAATGATAGGTTGAGTTAGAAGTTTTCCGAGGATATGAAAAATGAGTTTGAGATGTCCCTTATTGGAGAGTTGACCTTCTTCTTGATACTCTACATATCTCAAGAAGATGATGGAATATTTATTTCTCAAACCAAGTACATCAAGGAAATGTTGAAAATATTTTCAATAGAAGATTGTAAAACTATAAGCACTCCCATGGTGATCAGTTGCAAGTTAAGAAAGGATGATGAACCAAAGGAAGTAGGCTAGAGACCCTATATATTAATGATTGGAAACCTACTATATTTGACAGCTTCAAGACTGGATGTAATGCAATTATTTGGATAGGTGGCAATATTTCAAGGAGCACCGAAATAATCCCATTTTGTAGCAGTGAAAAGGATCTTCAGATATCTCAAATGAATAATAAAATTGGGTTGTGGTATCCGAAAGGGAATAAATTAACTATGACAGCATTTATAGATCTAGATTGGGTAGGTAGTGTTGATTATAGAAAGAGAACCAATGGAGCAGCCTTCTGCTTGGGTGATTGTCTCATATCATGGTTGAGAAAGAAGCACTTTTCAATATCCTTTTCTATAGAAAAAGTAGAATACATAGCAGCAACAACATGTTGTACTTAATTTTTCTTAGGGATAAATTGTTCTTTTCTTTAGATAATTGCATTTCATCATTTACACATTTAATTCACCCCACAACATTATCACATTATCACATCATATGCAATTATGTAGAAACAACAATATCATCAACAATGCAACGAAACATATAGGAACAATAGAAGAACATCACTCACACATAGAGGCACCAGGATTGGTCAAAGACAAAGGAAAAACCTCACAAGGGGGGAAACCCTTTCAAATTCTTCTTCTTATTAGATCGTCATAAAATGTTCAGCAAAGAGGGAGTACATTTATCTAATTCTTTATCCACAAGAATATCCAATAACATCAAACAAACAATATCCCAAAGATGAACCCAACAATAATACTAATCAAAATCATGATTTAGAAGTCTATGGTCAACTGTCAACATCTACGGTCAACTGACGGAATTTGCGGTCAACTGTCAAATGAAACCCTAGTTTTCATCTGCACAAAGAAATAGATATGCATGCAGTTGAAATGTTTCAATTGCACATAGAGTCTTGTGTCTGTGCAACTGCAGCCAAAAATATTTTGTGTCAACCCTTCGGCTGTAAACCAAAAACCCTAAACACAAATGTGAGCTTTGTACCTTGCAATTTCGGACCTATGTGAACGAACTTCTGCAAGCCAACTTCAAACTTGTGTGAGCCAAATTCAAAGAAGAGAAAAGAAGAATGCATGATGATGATATCCAAATGAGGGTCACTTGAATTGACTTTATTGCCATCCAAGGGTGTCCAATTTCATTTTGTGCCGACTTGTCCTTTTGTGCACATGTGGGTTTCCATATTAAAATATTATTTTCCTTAACTAATTAAATTCTTCCAAGGGCTAGTAGGGATGTTACTTGATGAGGAACATTGTCCAAAGGAGGAAATTTGTCCCTAAGTTTCCAAAATTAACACTCCGTCTCAGCTAGGGAGAAATTACAGGCTGCAAATTATGTCCCATCACATGTATCTCGTCAACAAATGCCATCACTTCATATCGGCTCATATTTTCTCATCTCTTCATCTTTGATCATCTTTGATTATCTCTTCTTATATTTTCTTATCTCTACTCATATTTTGAACACTCTCGAATCTAAAAGAAGATGAATTTGACATCAGGGGGGAGTCCAAACTACCACACAGAATCATCTGCCAGCGGGGAGCTCGATGCTACTACCCAAAAAACATCAGAAAGCCCTGCTCAACCTGAAACCACATCGAGGAGCCTATCTGCCTATCTCAACATAGAATCCAATGACAATGAGGAAGGTCCTATGAGACACCCTCACCTCATTTCTATGACAATGGGGAAGGTATTATGGGACACTCTCACCCCAATCCATCTCATAGGAGAGCATACGCCTTCCACCCTATGTCGAGAAAAAGGGGAGATACAATTTACCAAGCAAGGATCACAACCATCCCATTATGAAATCAATGGGTGAGATAACATTTTCTATATAAGAGTTAAGGATCACATCCATACTATTACCTATTGATATTTCCAGCAATGACAATGAAGATTCATGTGGTAGAACACCTACATCTCTAGCTTGAGCCGGATGCCACTTACCATAAATAATAAGGATCATGCCTAATGCAAGCAGTCAGTACCCATTGGTCATATGGGTGGGAAAGACAGATGTCAACTAGGGTATACTCTACTAGACCAAGATAGGGAAGCATACATCTTCCACCCTATGGGTGATAGATAGGTGTACCCTATTGTCCAGAGATCCCTCAACCCTAGGAGCTCAATGGTTCAATTCCTCACCCTGGGAGCTCATACAAGGGAGAAGAGATATTTCAGTGTCCTCGATCATCCCTACTTTTTGTAGATCATAAACATATAAATGTGATCATATTTGATATTTTCTTAAATACTTCACTAAAAATTTCAATCATATTGCCTCGTGCATTACCAAGAGGAGCAATCCTTTGTTTTCATGTTCATGAAGGACATCAAATCAAATATTATGTTAGAACAAATACATGACATAAAAGGATACCTTGTTCTGTTGGCATTATGACACAGGTTTGGCACTATGACACAGGTGTTGTCCTTGATAGCAACTCACTCAGATGACAGATCACAATTCAAGCACTCGGAATAAAAGAAAAAGAGATATACGCATTTTCCACTTAACCAAGTCGCGTATACACGCGGGATCGCCGATCAAAAGTCGCATATGCGTATGCACGCACTTTCATGCACAGAAAAGCGCGTACATGTGGGAAAACTTATTTTTAGTCCATGGTATTTGGACCTATGGTTTTGGACCATGGTATCTCGTCCAAAGTGTTGAACCCAAGTATTTGGACCCAGGTATTGGTTCTAAGTGGTTTTTGACCATGGTATTGAGTAAGGCCTAAGACTATAAAAAGGGGAAGGATATCATTAGGCAAAGGCATTCAATCAAGGATTAAATATCTTATGAAGAATAAGATCTAGAATACTGGTCATTGGATCATGGTGCATAGCTGGATCTAAAGCAAGGAGGAACCTAAGCGCTAGAAGAAGGATAGGTTCTATTGATGGGTCAAGATCTTAAGGCTTGAATTGTAGTATCTTTGTGTGATTTTGATCTGTTATATTTGGCGCATGACTTGATCTATAAATTTGATAATCTGTGTATAACTCATGTTTGAATAATTGAAAAGGGTAAATTATCTTTTATAGATCTGTACGCAGGTTCGGCACAGCAAAAGCACGTATACACGCTGGTTTGGTAATTCAAAACAGTGTATACGCTGGTTTGCCTTAATACAAAAGCGTATGCATGCAGGTTCTTCATCTTGAAGTAGCGTATGTCTCATAAAATATGTTTTAGCTACTTTTGTTTATTGCTACAGTATTCTGAGTTCAGGATTGCTGTCTGGTTATTGTTATTATATTCTGGTTACAGCATTCAGAGAACTGATTGATTGATTCAGTTTTGGTTGGTGCAAAGGGGATTGGTTGATGCAGATATATTTGATGTTTGATTGATGTTTCTTATGGATCCAGTCTGAAAATTTATGAAATGTGGTCCCTGGAAGAAAAGAGAAGGTTGTAGCCTTATGTATGTCAGCACCTACATACTAGTATATCAGCTAGTACAAGAGCTAAGGGGGTTGTAGCTCCCTTCTAGGAGAAGCCGGAGAATGAGAGAAGGTTGTAGCCTTCTGCAGGTAGAAGGTTACATACTGGTATAAGACTGCACCAGCACAGAAATATTGTAAAAAGAAGTTTCTTATTAACAAGAAGATAGATAAGCATTGCAGCAGGTGGTTTTCACCCACATTGGGTTTCCACCTTATATCTTGTGTTCATATGTGTGATGATATGTTCTGTTTACTGCACTTGTTTATTGTCCTTATGGTTTTCTGATGCACTGATTAAAGATCAAATAGATTAATTAAATCTTAAGTTTACGGAATATACGCTAGTTGCTATAGAGACAGTTGCATATATACGCTGGTTTCCATATCTGAAGTAGCATATATCTAAGTTTGAAAATGAAAAATTATTTGACTTGATAATACTGATTCACCCCACCTCTCAGTATTATTTCCAACAATTGGTATTAGAGCAGGTCCTTCAGAAGAAGTTGGATCGCTTGAAGGAAGATCTATCATCATGAGCAACTACGAAAAGGAGGCATCCATCAGGCCACCAATCTTTGATGGGAGCAACTTCATCTATTGGAAGGTAAGAAACACAACCTATCTTCAATCTATTTGGTGCAGAAGTTTGGGATATCGTGGAAGGAGGATATAGATTCCCATCAGCAACTCCTACAGATACAGCTGGTAAAAATCAGTATGAAACAAATGCAAAGGTTGTCAATACTCTATTGGGGAGTCTATCTCAATCAGAATTCGTCAAGGTTATGCAGCTCAAAACCGCCAAAGAAATATGGGACAATATCATTCTAAGCTATGAAGGAGACGATAAGGTAAAATGTGAAAAACTACAATCTCTCATAATTCAATATGAAACTCTCAGAATGCACAATGATGAAAGTGTGGTTAATTATTTCTTACATATAGATGAGATTGTTAATCGCATGAAAAACTTGGGTGAAGAAATAAAAGAACTTACTTTAGTTGAAAAAGTTCTAAGATCTTTGTCTTCTAAGTTTGAATTAAAAGTTTCTTCCATAGAAGAAAAGCAGAATCTTCAGAGTATTACTATGTCACAGCTGCATGGAATCCTAACTGCTTTAGAAATGAGAAAACTGGGGCCATCAGACATGAGAGAAGCTGCATTCAAAACTTCATAAAAAGGAGAATACAATGAGTCAGGGCATACATCAAAAGAAGAGGAAGAATCAAACTTTGTTAAGAACCTTCAACGGGGTTCTGGAAGATTTAGAGGTAAGCTACCTTTCAAATGTTTTTCTTGTGGGAGAGTCGGACACTGTGCAGCCAAATTTCCTCATAAAGACAAGCTTGATAAAGGTAAGGAACCAGTTAAATGGAACAGAAAACAGAATGTAAATAGGAAAATCTATTATACACATGAAGACAACGATGGACTTTCAAATAGTGATGAAGATGAACATGGTAATGATTATAGACTTTTGATGGATTTTGAAGATGATGATTTCTTGGATGCTATAGATGAAGATGATCTCTATGAAGAAATTTCTAAACTTAAAATCTGTTTAGAAGAAAAGAGTATGATTATAGATACTCTGACATTCCAACTTGCTGAAAGAGAAAAACACAATGAAAAGTTAGAATGTGAAATTGTGGGACTTAGAAAAGATATTGAGAAATCAAAAGCTCTTAATCTTAGATTTGCTAAAGGATCTAAAACCTTATATGATATTATCAAAGTGCAGCGTTCTCCTCTAATCAAGATGGGTCTTGGATATACTGAAGAAGCATCTCAAGCACAAAAGCCATCCTCTTCCAAAAGTTATCTTGATGCAGCAAGGAGAAGTGAACAGGTTGACAATCGATAGCAAAAGCATAATGCAGATCACTAGGTAAATCAGGGACAATTTACTTCCAGAATGAACAAAGATGACCAAGTAAATCAGGGGCAATCTACTTCAAATATGAACAAAAGCTACAACAAACCACAGGTAAATCATTCTCAATTTGCCTCAAGAATGGATGTCAATGGAAACTACAATCATTTGGTCGGTAGGTTTGATAATCGCAGGAATTTCTTCAATGGCCAATGTTTCTCTTGTCATAACTTTGGACAGAAAGCTGCTCAATGTGTTGCCTACAAGACCATCATGACTAGAGAAGCTCAAAAACAAAGGAGTATGATTGGAATCATGAAAAGGACCTACAATAACTTTTCTGCTCTTGAGAATGAAATAGAATGTTCTATTTGTAACAAATTCGGTCATGAGGATTCTGAATGCAGGAGTAGGTTTCGACAAACAACTCAGAAGGAGCAAGCTTCACTGAGTCCCAAAACATGGAGAAAGAAAGAACCACAACCAGAAAGATGTGGGATAACCTTATATGCAGAAGGACAGGAAAATCAGTGGTGCATCGACAATGGATGCTCGAAACATATGATAGGTGATAAAGAAAAACTTCAGTCATATAGTGCCTTAGAAAAGGAAAGGAAGGTCTCATTTGGAAATGACACCCCTGTACTCATAAAAGGTAAAGGTTCTATTCTTTTGAAAGAAAAAGTCAAATCTGGAAATGTTATGTATGTTGATGGCTTAAAGCATAATCTATTGAGTGTTAGCCAAATGTGTGATCAAGGAAATGAGGTAATATTTCGATCAAATGGATGTATTGTTCATGAGCTTGATACAAGAGAAATAATGATAAAAGGAATAAGAAATTCAAATAATTTATACATACTCAAGAGAGGAAAACAACAATGCTATCTAAGCAAGAATTATGAACACTGGTTATGGCACAGAAGATTGGGGCATCTAAGATTCTCTCAAATAAGGAAAGCATGCAAATATCAAGCAATTCTTGATCTCCCTGACATCAGAATTCCAGACAATACAATATGCAAATCATGTCAGTTTTGGTAAGAAAACCAGAACTAATTTTCCTGGGAAGGAAGGATCAGCTTGTAAGCCACTTAAACTTGTCCATACTTATTTATGTGGTCCATCAAGGAAAAATTCACCTCGAGGAGAAGAATACTTTATATTGTTCATTGACGACTTTTCCAGGATGTGTTGAATAGGACTTCTGAAGCATAAAGACGAAGCTTTCGAAAAGTTCAAAGCTTTCAAAGCCTTGGTTGAAAATGAATCAGATCACAGAATGAAATGCCTCAGGCCTGATCGAAGAGGGGGATTTACCTCGAATGAATTTTTCGACTTTTGTGAAGAACATGGATTAGGAAGGGAATTCTCTACTGCAAGGACTCCTCATCAAAATGGAGTAGTGGAAAGAATGAACAGAACGATCCAACAAATGGCTCGTGCCACGCTTGATGAATCTGGAACTCCTGCAACCTTCTGGGGTGAAGCTGCATTTGCTGTCGTTTCTATTCTCAACAAAACAAACGTTCGGGTAAACAGCACTCAAACTCCTCATGAACTTTGGTATGGTAAGACTCCTACAGTAAAATACTTCAAAGTTTTTGGAAGCAAATGCTACATCAAAAGGACTGATGAAAATCTTGGCAAGTTTGAACCTAGAGCAGATGAAGGCATTCTCCTTGGTTACTCTTCCCGAAGTAAAGGATATAAGTGCTACAATAAAAGACTTGGAAAAATTGTTGAAAGTATTGATGTGGTGGTTAATGAAGCAGGCGACAATCCAAAGCAGATAAAAACCAAAGATTTTGAAGATGAAGAGGACTATCCTTGAACTTCAAATCAGACTAATGATGAAGAAGAAACCTATGAGGCACCAAAAGAACAAATAAGGGTAGAAGAAAAGACTTCATCCAGGTATGTACAGAAGAATCATCTAGAGACTCAAATTTTGGGGCAGAAAGACGCAGGTGTTCAAACAAGAAGAATTATTACAGAAGCTTCAAGCTATCTAGCATTTCTCTCCTTTGTCGAACCACGAAGTATAAGTGAAGCATGTAAAGATGAATGTTGGGTCAAGGCCATGAATGAAGAACTTGAACAGATTGAAAAGAATAACACTTGGGAATTGGTTCCTAGACCTAATGATAAGAATGTCATAGGGACCAAATGGATATTCAAAAACAAGCTAAACGAAAATGGAGATGTTATTAGAAACAAAGCCAGACTTGTTTGTAAAGGGTATGTTCAACAAGAAGGTATATATTTTGAAGAATCTTTTGCACCAGTTTCTAGACTTGAAGCCAAAAGAATGTTCCTTGCTCTTTCTAGCTTTTAGAAGTTCAAAGTATATCAAATCGATGTGAAATCTACCTTTCTAAATGGAGACTTAGAAGAAGAAGTGTATATTGAGCAACCAGATGGATTCATCCTTGGAAATGATCCAAAACTTGTATGCAGACTCAGAAAGGCTCTTTATGGTCTTAAATAGGCTCCAAGGGCTTGGTATTATCGTCTGGACAAATACCTCCATCAACAAGGTTTTTCAAAAGGATCAGCAGATAACAATCTATATATAAAAATTAATAATGATAAATTGCTAATACTTGTTGTGTATGTTGATGATATCGTCTTTGGTAGTAATGAAGAAGCCATGAGTCAAAACTTTGCTTTGGTGATGGAGAAAGAATTCGAAATGTCCTTGCTTGGTGAGCTGACATATTTTCTTGGTTTACAAATATAACAAAATAAAGACGGTGTCTTTTTATCACAAACCAAGTACCTCAAGAAGATCTTGAAGAAATATGGTGTGGAAGATTCAAAATCGGTATGTACCCCTATGGTAACAGGATGCAGCGTCAGTGCAAATGATGAATCAGCAGCAGTACATCAACCAACCTATAGATCCATGATTGGTAGTTTGCTCTATCTGACTGGTTCTCGACCAGACATCATGCATAAAGTGGGAATAGTTGGAAGATTCCAGGCAAATCCAAAGGAAGCACACCTTCAGGTAGTTAAGAGGATTTTCAAATATCTTCAAGGAACACAAAACTATGGCTTATGGTATCCTAGAGATGCAGATCTCACACTTCATGCATATACAGATGCAGATTGGGCAGGAAGCGTGGATGATAGGAAAAGCACTAGTGGTGGTGCATTCTTTATAGGTTCCAGATTATTATCTTGGTTCAGCAAGAAACAAATTTCAATTGCTTTATCTACAGCTGAAGCAGAATATGTGGCTGCTGTATCTTGCAGCACACAACTCCTTTGGATGATGCAAACTTTGCAAAATTTTCAAATCACTTGTACTCCACCTATCTCCATCCTATGTGATAATACAAGTGCAATCAGTATTTCAAAGAATCTAGTCATGCATTCAAAGACCAAGCACATACCTATCAAATGTCATTTTCTCCGGGAACAAGTGCTTGAACAAAAGGTCAAATTGGACTATGTTCCCTCTAAGGAACAAGTTGCTGATATACTCACCAAATCACTGCCCAGGGAGACATTTGAATACCTCAGACAGAAGCTGGGAGTAGTTGATGCATCATCTTGCTGTTGAAACTTGTCTGTTTCAGAGAAAAGTGGTTGTACGTGAGTTTCATGAGGAGGATCCACGTACATACGCTGGTTTATGTGGGTACAAATGCGTATATGTTGGTTGAAGACAAACAGTGGGCCAAGCTCTGGATGAAAAGAGTCTGATATGGGTCTAACAGAGACCTTCTGGCACAGGTTTAGGGGGAGCATATATTCTTCTCATAATGCATTGTTGGCATTATCTTAGAAAATCTTGGTTCAATTTCATAGTTGTTTTTGGTTTCAGGTGGAACAGATTCATAGGGAGAACTTGCCGGTCTGAATGATGATTGACAGATGCTGCTGATGATAGTTGTTGAATAATCTTGTTGTAGATATTTCGTCTCTATGTCATTTATTTCTTTTCTTATTAAGGTCATGTAACGACCTATTTTGGTTTCCCCACTATGCTTGGGATGGCTGATGTAATGTGCTTGCTTTATCTTGTGTAAACTTTTGGTGTATTCCCACTTGGTTGGGTGGATGAGTCAATATTGATATATCCCCACTTGGATGGGAGATGGATGTATGTATGAGCCTTTGGTAATAGGAAGGTCACTTATAATGTATAGAGTCATGGTCTTTCTTATAGACCATTTTTTTTGCAGACCTTGCCTACAGTCAGGGGGAGCATGGACAACATAGCAGAGTAGAGATTTCAAAATGTACTCAGGGGGAGCATAACCCTTTTCCCTTGATGTCAAAGGGGGAGAATGACCTTGAATGATTTGGGGTTGCCATCAAGTCCAAAGGGGGAGATTATTGGCATTATGACACAAGTTTGGCACTATGGCACAGGTGTTGTCCTTGATGGCAACTCACTCAGATGGCAGATCATAGTTCAAGCTCTTAGAATGGAAGAAAAATACATACACGCAGGTTCCTCTTAACCAGGTTGCGTATACACGTGGGATTGCTGATCAAAAGTTGCGTATGCGTATACACGCACTTTCATGCACGAAAAAGCGCGTACATGTGGGAAAGCTTATTTTTGGGACCATGGTATTTAGACCTTGGTATTGCGTCCGAAGTATTGAACCCAGGTATTGGGTCCCTTGTATTGGATCTCTATGGTTTTGGACCATGGTTTGAGAAAGGCCTAAGACTATAAAAGGGGAAGGAGATCATTTGACAAAGGTATTGACTTAAGTATTGAATATCTTATGAAGAGCAAGATCTAGAATACTGGTCATTTGGTTATGGTGCATAATTAGATCTGAATCAAGGAGGAACCTGAGCGCATGGAGAAGGATAAGTTCTATTGATCGGTCAAGATCTTAAGGCATGAAGAAAAGTATATTTGTGTAATTTTGATCTGTTATATTTGGCGCATGACTTGATCTATAAATATGATAATCTGGGTATAACTAATGTCTGAATAAGTGAAAAGGGTAAATTATCTTCTATAGATCTGTACGCAGGTTCGACACAGCAGAGGCGCGTATATGCACTGGTTCACTAACTAAAAACAGTGTATACGCTGGTTGGCCTTGATGCAGAAGCGTATGCACGCAGGTTCTACATATTGAAGTAGCGTACGTCTAATGAAATATGTTTTAGCTGTTTCTGTTTATTGTTGCAGTGTTCTGGGTTCAGGATTGGTGTCTGGTTACTGTTATTGTATTCTGGTTATAGCTTTCAGAGAAGTGATTGTTTGATTCAGTTGTGGTTTGTACAAAGAAGATTGGTTGATGCAGATATAATTGATGTTTGATTGATGTTATTCATGGATCCAGTCTGAAAATTTATGAAACGAGGTCCCTGGAAGAAAAGAGAAGGTTGTAGCCTTCTGTAGGTCAGCACCTACATACTAGTACCTCAGCTAGTACAAGAGCTAAGGGGGTTACAGCTCCCTTCCAGGAGAAGCTGGAGAACGAGAGAAGGTTGTAGCCTTCTGCAGGTAGCAGCCTTCATACTAGTATAACACTGCACCAGTACAGAATCATTGTAAAAAGAAGTTTCTAATTAAAAGAAGATAGAGACGAATTGCAGCAGGTGGTTTTCACCCACATTGGGTTTCCACCTTACATCTTGGTGTTCATGTGTGTTGCTTATGTGTGATGATTTGTTCTATTTTACTGCTCCTATTTACTGTTCATATGGTTAATAATGTTCTGATGCACTAATTAAGAAGCAATTAACTGAATTATAAGTTTACTGGATATACGGTTGTTGCATTACACACAGTTGCGTATACACACAGTTTTCCTTAACTAAAGTAGCGTATATGAATCTAAATATGGAAATGAAAAAGTTATATTGATTTGATAATATTGATTCACTCCCCCTCTCAGTATTATTTCCAAAAATTGGTATCAGAGCAGGTCCTTCAGAAGAAGCTTGATTGCTTGAAGGAAGATATATCATCATGACCAACTAAGAAAAAGAGGCATCGATCAGGCCACCAATTTTTGATGGGAGCAACTTCGTCTATTGGAAGGTAAGAATCACAACCTATCTTCAATCTCTTGGTACAGAAGTCTGGGATATCATGGAAACATGATACACATTTCCATCAACAACTCGTATGGATACGACTGGTAAGAAGCAATATGAAACAAATGCAAAGGCTGTCAATACTCTATTAGGGAGTTTATCTCAATCAGAATTCGTCAAGGTTATGCAGCTCAAAACCGCAAAATAAATATGGAACATGATCATTCTGAGCTATGAAGGAGATGATCAGGTAAAACAAGCAAAACTACATACTCTCAAAATTCAATATGAAAATATCAGAATGCACAATGATGAAAGTGTGCTAATTATTTCCTACGTATAGATGAGATTGTTAATTGTATGAAAAACTTGGGTGAAGAAATAAAAGAAGTTGTTTTTGTTGAAAAGGTTCTAAGATCTTTATCTTCTAAGTTTGAATCAAAAGTTTCTACCATAAAAGAAAAACAAAATCTACAAAGCATTACCATGTCACAGCTGCACAGATTCCTGACTGCTTACGAAATGAGAAAAGGAGGACCATCAGACAAGAGAGAAGCCGCATTCAAAGCCTTAGGAAAAGGAGATTACAATGACTCAAGACATATGTCAGAAGAAGAGGAAGAATCAAACTTTGTCAAGAACCTTCAACGGGGTTCTGGAAGATTCAGAGGTAAGCTACCTTTCAAATGTTTTGCTTGTGGAAGAGTCGGTCACTATGCTGCCAAGTGTCCTCATAAAGATAAGCTTGACAAAGGTAAGGAACCTGTTAGATGGAACAAAAAATAGAATATAAGTAAGAAAAGCTATTATACACATGAAGACAATGATGGATTTTCAAGTAGTGATGAAGATGAACAATGCAATGATTATAGACTTTTGATGGCCTTTGAAGATGATGATTTCTTGGATGCTATAGATGAAGAAGATCTTTATGAAGAAATTTCTAAACTTAAAATTTGTTTGGAGGAAAAGAATATGATTATAGATACTCTGACATTCCATGATTCCTTGATACGTTTCTTGATATGGATTGAAATCTTCTTGATGAAATTCTTCATTATAGAGGAGATTCTCAGGATGCCCTTAGAGAACCAAAGCTCTGATACCATGTTGCAAATTCAACATGTCAATGGATATGTTTATTATCTTTAATTGATAACTGTTTGTGTTACATTTTACTTATTAGCATTGTTCATTATTATTCCAATGTGAAATACGTGAAACAACTACCAAAACAGTAAGAACATTGACATAATATATAGGCTTCAAGCGAGGGCCAAAACTCCTCTTGAGGGGAAAACCTGAAAATATCTTCTTATATTTAAAATATTTCGATTGATGAATACCATGACCTTGACTTAGACAAATACCCTTCAATATCAAGTCCTCCACGGCCTCCTGCTGCAGTATATTTGACCTCCCAGTAGATTCAAAACCATGCTCCCTATCAACTGTTGTTGCTTCTCTAGGAGACTTCGATTTCCCTCAAACAACCTTCCTCTTGACTTCGCTTGCCTTGATTTGAGTCCTAGGGCTATTAAGATGCCATAAGATACCTTCGCTTCCCTTCCCTTTTCTCTTGATTCCAAAATCTAACCTTAGACTATCCCAATGAAAATTCTCTAACTTCACACTTCCAAAAGAATAGAGAAAGACCCATGACCTATGGTAGGTCAATATCAACCTTACCCTGGACAAAATCCACCTTATGATCAAGGTGCCCCTCAGTGGGGGCAAAATTAGATCCTTTATGGTCAAAATCCTCTGCTTTGGGGGAAGAATCCTTACCAACAAGATTGGAACCCACAAGTTGGGCCTCCTCAACAACCTTACATGCCCTTTAATATGAATTTTCTATTTTTAGCTACATTGGAACTGCCTGATGTCTCGAGGCTTACTAATGATCTCATTTTTCATTCACATTACTGGCCTTTAGTTCCTACTAAAATTCCGAGCGATTGGCCTAAGTTTGAAGGAAAATCTAAAGAGGGCCCTGAAGCCCATTTGATGGCATATCACTTATGGTGTTCTTCTAATTCTTATGTTGATGATTCTATTCATCTCCACCTCTTTCAGCGAACCTTGACAGGTGCTGCCGTAAAGTGGTATATCAAGTTGCCTCGAGCTACATATGCTAACTTTAACTCTTTGGATATGGCCTTCCTCACCCACTTCCAATTGTCGGTTCGATATGAAAATGGCACTCATTTTCTCACATCTCTGAAGCAAGATACTGCGACCCATATTTCCGATCATATCCATGAATGGAGACGTCGGCATCGCCTCATCAAATTCAAAATTCCTAATGAGTTTTTAACTAAATGGTTCACCAAATCATTCGTAAAAAAAATCTCCGCAGATATAGCAATGGGTGGATGTTTTATCGAGGACCAAGCTATTTCCTGTGCTTAGTATCTAGACTTAGTCTATTCCCAATCTAGCATGCTATATGAGATGTTCCTTGATGCTCAAGGCCATCTTCAGATCCGGGATCTTCAAAGTCTCCCGATGCGCCACCTGTTGATGGTATAATTGTATCAATGTCTCAGACTTCCACCAAGACTTCTTCGAATCTAAAATCTGTTTCAGGTACTGGTTCCAATCATCCTTCAAAAAATCTGTCAAATCTTGGTAAAACCTCTAGGTCCATGCCGTCCAGTCCACCGTGGCAGATAAAGTCTCGAAAGGTAAGAAAAAGGGTCAAGGTAAAGCCAAATTCGATACCCTAAAATAGGATCCTCCCAAGTCATTTGCTAATGATGCTTCCAAACGAAAGCCAAAATATCCTTGCCTCATTTGTGAGGAAGACCATTATAACAAGGATTGTCCCCAATGTGCTAAAGTTAGCTGTTTATTGAAAGGGACTATGAATTTTTTGAAAGAACCATTTCCATCTCAGTAGAGTTAGTTGGTAAATCAACCGCAATCCTCTACCTCCTCCGGTTCTCAAGCTTTCATGATGTAAGGTTCATCGCCTATCTCTATCGCTACTCGATCGAAAGGCTATCAAACCCCTCAAAAGAAGATGGTGGAGAAAGAAGTTACTGACATACCTTCTACGATCCATTAGACTGTCATTGATGAAGGTGCTTCCACCTGCATCATGTCTGTTTTGTGTTGGAAGGCCATGGCTCTCCTCCCCTTAACAATTCCTCGAACACTTTGGATGCCTCTGATGGTAGAGGCTCCCGTCTGTATGGTAGTTTCACAAATTTGTCTATCACATTGGAAGGAAAGACTATTGAGCTAGAAGTGGAAGTTGTAGATGTGAATCTCAATTACAACCTTCTTCTTGGGCGAAGTTGGACCCATGCTATGTTTTGCGTGGTTTCTTCTTTGTTTTAGGTGCTTCGTTTTACTCATGAAGGAAAAATTGTCACCGTCGACCAATTGTCGTTTTTCTCTTGCAGTGCATCAAATGACAACGTCCCACATGTGGGAAATACTGAAGTTCCATATGAGAGCATGGCGGAAAGTCTTTTTAAAGATTATGATTTAATGTGTACTTTTTCTCTGCCACCTTTGAATATCACTTCGATCAATATGATCTCTATTTTTACAGATCCTTGGATTATTCCTTCTTCGGATCAGATTGATCCATTCGGTGATTCTATGCCGTTAAGTCCATTGGAACAAGCTTATCAAGAAATTGTCTCGGTTTCAACGACTGCTTTAGAAATTCATGTTGTTTTCAATACGAACCTGGATACTTATGTGCAATCTCGTTGGATTAGTTCTTGGGATTCTCCAGATCCTTTGAATGAGACATTCCCCACCGATGAGAGTATTGTTGAGGTTATGCCTCTTGATGAAATTCCTTGGAATGATATTCGTCATCGTTCTTTGTTTCAAGTGAGATTCCTTCATGTCTTGAAGCTTTCATTTCTCATAACCTGATGCATCCACTTCAAATGCGTGTTTTGGTGCACGAAGTCTTGTCTGAAGGTAATATGGGGAATATTACTGCCACCATGCCTCTTGACATTTCCATTAAACCTCTAATTGTTGAGAACGTTCATATTGGGGTTTCCTATTCTCTCGATGAGATCAGGGTTTACACCGAAATTTTCAAAGGTTTTCACGATGTCTTCGCTTGGTCATACAAGGAAATGCCTGGGATTGATCCAACTATTGTGGTGCATGAAATACCCATGTATCCTAGTGCGAAGCCTGTTTGTCAATGGATTCATCCCGTGCATCCTAGGAAGGGTGTTGCTATTAAGGCGGAATTTGAAAGATTTTAAAATGGTTTCATCTATCTGATCCCATTGACATATTGGGTTTCTAACATTGTACCTGTTAATAAAAAGCGGGGTACGATCCGAGTTTGTGTTGATTACCGCAAGATCAATCGTGCATGCCCAAAATCTAACTATCCCACTCCATTTATTGATTAAATCATTGATGAGTGTGCTGGGAGTGAGATTTTCTCTTTTATGGATGTTTTTTTCTAGTTACAACTAGATCAACATCTCACTCGCTGATCAACACAAGATGACCTTTATTTGTTCACAGGGAACATTTTCCTATAAGAAGCTTCCTTTCGACTTGAAAAACGATGGCGCCACCTTTCAAAGAGAAATTTCCTATGCATTTCATGATATTCGACACATTGTTCAACTTTATCTAAACGACTTGCCAGCCCATTCTGCTAAGCATCATGACCATCCGGACCGCCTTCGATCCATCTTTTTATGATTTCAACACTACAACATCCATCTTAATCTGCACAAGTGCGTTTTTTTGCGTAGAATCTGGTCGGCTCTTGGGTTTCATTGTGTCCTGAGAAAGTATCTGAATAGATCTGCTAAAAGTTGAGCCTATTGTAAACTTACCCCCTCCTACTTCACTGCTTCAATTGCAAAGTTTGCAAGGAAAGGCTAATTTTCTTCGTCATTTTGTTCCTAACTATGCTGAACTCGGTAAGGGATTTACTCGCTTGTTTAAAAAGGGGATCCCATTCGTTTGGGATGAAATTTCCCAACAATCCTTTGATGCATTAAAGAACACACTCATCAGTGCTCCTTTATTGCATCCCCCTGATTATCGACGCGATCATTTCCTCTACTTAGCTGCAACTGACAATACCATTGCTATGGTATTGGTTTAGGATGACGACATGGTAACAAACATGTGGTTTATTATTTAAGCCGAAATCTTATTGAAATTGAAACATGATATATTCATGTCGAGAAACTTACCTTGGCAGCAGTCCATGTTGTTCAAAGGTTTCATCATTATATTCTTCTAAGGGAAGGCCACGGTGATTTATGATTGCAACCCCATGACTTATATTTTGAATCGTCAATTACTTGGGGGTAAATATTTTAAATGGATTGTTATCCTACAAGAGTTTGATTTGGATTTTACTGTCACCAAATCAAAGAAATCACTTGTTTTTTTCAGAATTGATTTGCGTCGTTCCTTCAGCAAGCACTTCCACCGATTTTACTGAGCAGATTCCTAATGAAACTTTGTTTCTCATCACTACTCTTGACCCATGGTATGGAGATATTATTGTTTATATTCAAACCCAAACCATCTGATCTGATTTGTCTCGATTCGACCGACGCCGCATCTGGCATCAGCCTCAACCCTATCAGGTTCTTGGTGATACATTATACTGAGTCGGTGTTGACTATGTTCTTCGCAGATGTCTAACACTTGAAGAGGATGAACGAGTCTTGAATGATTGCCACTCTGGGGCATGTGGTGGTCACATGTTAGGCTACACTAGTGCTTAGGAAATCCTCCACACAGGTTATTTATGGCCTTCCATTTTTAAGGATTGTATTCTGGCTCTTCAGAAGTGCCATGAATGTCAGATTTATAACTGCAAGCAGCACACCTGGAAGCACCCTTACACCCAGTTGTTATGTTGGCCCATTTTCTAAATGGGGGATAGACTTCATGACATCTAACCCTCGCTCAATTGGGGGGCATGACTATATCATTGTCGTCGTCGACTACTTCACTAAATGGGCAGAGGCGATGCCCACATATAATGTTGATGGTATCACTTCTATTCAGTTCCTCTTCAACCATGTCATAGCTGGTTTTTGCGTCCCTCAAGCCATTATAACTAACCATGGATCACATTTTCGTTAGTACATGATGGCAGAGCTTATTGCTCAGTTGGGTCTTCGCCATGACAGCTCAACTCCTTACTATCCATAGGCCAATGGCCAAGTTGAAGCAATTAATAAAATTATGATTACTATGCTTCAACAAACCATTAGGAATCACAAAAAGGATTGGAACCTTATGTCATTCTCGGCTCTTTGGGCTTACCGAACTTCGGCTATGACAACCACTGGATTTACTCCATTCCATCTGGTTTATGGTTTAGAGGCAACACTCCTAATTGAGTGCGAAATCCGTTCACTGAAATTAGTTATCGAACTTCTTCCTAATACCTTGCTTGAAGAGGAGAGGTTACTCTATCTTGAGAGGTTTGTTGAGACCCGTCGCATTGCTGCGATATTGATCGAAGCACAAAAGAAACACGTCAAAGCTCATTTTGATCAAACCGTTTCTCCATGCACTTTTGCTAAAGGTGACCTGGTCCTCATTTATGATCAGGCTAACAATAATTTGGGAGCTGGAAGGTTTGAACCTATGTGGCATGGGCTATATATCTAAAACGTGTCTTGCAAAAAGGCGCCTATGAACTAGTTGATTACGAAGGAAATCGTTATTCTCTTAACTTTCAAGACGATACCAGAATACTAGATATGTGAAGAAATATACCCAGAACATATAACAATGAGAAATGACAAGAAGTATTTTATTATCCAGAAAGCAATGTTCACTTGCCTCTTCGAGGGGGCAACCTCCAATAGAGCTAAGCTCAATACAAAATAAGACATGATGCTCCTCGAGGGGAGTCTCTATCCTTTATATAGGATTCATACATGCAATACCATGCTTCTTATTAATACCATCTATCTAATTCCATGGCCCATTTGCAACTAACTGTGGTCCCTTCATTAAATGCGGGTTAACCACTTACAATTATTAATATGGGCTTTATTGATTCTTTACTTAACTATAACTATGACTCGATCCTATTACATAAATAAGGGGGTTTGTTGCATTGAAAATTGTCACCTTGACATTCTGCTATTTGTATGAGTTCATTACCACTCATGCTTTCCTCCTCTGCAAGTCTAAAACATCAGTTCCTCATATCAAGTCTTGAAAATAAGAGAAAAGCTTTCAAAAGTTTTTAAAATTCTAGTTCCACACTTTCTCTTTGTCTTACCTGCGGTCCCACACCTAATGTTCATGTCTCTGGCGCAACTGATCGCACTTTCTCTGTGTTAAAGGTGTGGACCCCTGTAAAAGTTAAAAAGGCACGAGTATACTATGAAAAAACTCACTTTCAGTTATTTCTAGAAGCTTTTGGAAGGAATCTTGAGGTGGCAAGTTCGCTCTTCTAAAGTTCATGTAACCCATACCTTAAGGAGCTAACCCCTTGATGTGAGGAGCTTATTCCTTTGAAGGAGGATTCTATCCCTTCATCGGTGGAGCTGTAACCTCCTCCTCTGCACTATAAAAAGAAGCATTGAGTTGGTTAACTGGTGAGAGGGAGAAGCTTAGTATTTTTTGAGGTAAAATGTTGTTGGAACTTAGTCTTATTTAGTTGAGTTTTTATGAGGAGAGATTACATACCTCTATGTATCTCATTTGGAAGAGTGCAAGACTTGTCAAAGTAAAGGAAATTCCTGTTTTGGACCCTAGGAAGAACTTGTTCAACATTAAGGCTGAAAAGGTTATAAAGTTCTTCTACTATTCAAAGTTAATACAAATATATTTGTTTTTCTCAATAAGCTATTAATTCATTGTTTATTTTATGGATTCCTTGATCACCATAATAGGCATGATTTATAATATTTGCTATGCAGGTGCTATTTAATGTTTGCTTGTTTGTGATTGCAGGTCTTCAAAGATAACTCTTTCGAACGACTGGAGGATGACTACTACGAACAAGCACTGGATCTAAAGTTCTTAACACCTTTGTAGTATTTACTTATGAATCACATATGTCTAGAGAAAGATAGGTTTGTTTTCCTGTTTGTTGTTAGACTATCTTTTGATACCAAGGAGATCAATCTTGTCCGAAAGATCGATTTATTCGGCCAACAAATTGGCGACTCCACTCGAACAATCAAGTGCTCGGCAATCTTTTCAATTTTCGAGAGTTTGAAAAGGGCTTAAAGAGGACTCCAATGTTTCGATTTTTTGTAAATTTTTGAAAGAATAAAAAAAAGTGATAAAAGTATGCTCTTTGTTGAAAAATGATCAATTTTCTCGAAAAATCCAATATTTTGCACAAAAACTCGAAACATTACACATACCTATTTAAGATAAATAAAAATGTTTTTAAAAATTTACCTTTTTTAAATTGAAAAATAAATAAATTAAAAATTCATTTATTCGAAAAAACTTATAAAAAGGGCTTTCTAACTTCATTTTTACCATTTGTGTTCAGAGTGAGAAGTGAGAGCTTTTGGGTAAAAAAGTTCCTGTGAATATTATGGAAAATCCGTCGGTCGGAATTGAAAACTGTCAGCTCCAGGCAATCCACGTCCTCCTTAACTTGCATTTCATCTATTTACATTTTGTTTTTAGGCTTTAAATTTGATTTTTAAAGGAAAAATAGGTTTAAAAAATCGCTCACGAGGGTCCGCAGGTGGAACACGCGGGCCCTGCGGACCCCGACTTTTTTCTATAAAGAAAAAAGTCATGGGTCCGCACCTATTGCTCACAACCTGTGCGAACCTACACACTGTTTGTAAGTAGCGGGTGTGGACCCCGCGTAATGAATTTTAAAACTTAAATTTATTCATTTTTGCCTAAGATTTTTCGAACAAGCTTGTTCTAATATGTCTTTTTATGCATTGTGGGACATTCAAAATGCTTATTTGGCAAGAGCGCGAGCACAAGGATGTAGATTATACCGCAACAAATCATATGCCGACATTGCAGGCATTGAGAGCATGCAGACTGTATAAGTTCTGGGCCATACAGGGCATGAGGGCCCATGTAGACCTCTTGACATGGCTGGTAGAGAGATGGAACACACAGGACCAATGCTTTGTGATTGGTGGTCACTGGCTCGAAATTGAGCTCGAGGACATATACTTTTTGACTGGTTTGTCCAAGAGGGGTGAACAATTATCTCTTTTCGGGACTAGGCCAGGTGGCCAGTCTGTCGCTAGTCTGCGATTGGAGTTTTGCGGTGATCAAGAAAACCCCAAGGATAAACAGATTGATATTAAAATTATCATCCGTCTTGAGCTTAAAGTTATTGCATTCAATGTTACTAGACTATGCGGGAGTGCAGCATTGCATGTGGCTACTAGATCCCAGATGCAGATGGTTGTAGACTGTTTTCGAGGCACCATATACAACTGGTGCGAGGCTGTGTTGGCAAATGTGAAAGGCCAACTAACCAAAGCAAAGAATGGAAAGATGGAGAACTTTGGATATGGATTTATCGTAGTCACTTTTTCTCTAGAGAGGATCCCCATTTTAGCCCCGCAACATATTCCTGTTGATGCTGGTCTTCCTTGAGAGCCTAGAATGGTTCGTTGGGTTGCTTTGATGGCTCGTCATGCTGAGGGCATAGAGGTTGTTCGATTTCCACATGCATATTTTCGTTGGCTAAACAACCAACTTTTTGTGATTCAAGACTTTCCATACGCTGGGATGGATTACCTTGGTGATCGAGACATGATTCTTCCACCAGGAGAGCGATGGGATGATTTAGGTAAAAACCATTTTCAACACTTTCTAAGTTTTAATTTTTATTATTATTTTAAATCGTCCAAAACTGACAATCAAAAGTTAAAATGCAGATGTGGGTCCACGATGACCAGCTGCTCTCCAGCCTTACGAGAGGAGACACCCAGTTGCAGCAGCACCAGCCCCACAGGGCCAATTAACAGAGATCTTGACCGACTTGGAGCATCATCTAGAGCACTTGACACTAGATATTCTAGAGAATGATAAAGATGATATTCCACTTAGGTTACAGAGATATGTGATTAGGGTCCCAAGACCTTTTAGGAGGTTCCTATGTAGGGTGGCTCGAGCAGTAGTTTCTTATCGTGATCATCACCAGGGATAGGATGATCGATTTTGTAGACTCACGACATTTTGTCTCTTTGTATTATCATTTTTACCGATCATAAGGTGTTTTTCAACCTATGATCAAAGACAATGTATATTTTGAAACACACTTCTATGTTATAATATATCATTATTATCGGCCATCTCGTGTAACATGCTATCAAATGTTATTAAATTTATTGTTTTGATTATTGCAAATGACTATTTATCATACTAGAAGCAACTGCATCTGCTAATGTATTTAAATGTCTTGGAATATGATGATATTCAATGTAATCAAATTCACGTTCCAAGAGACGAACTCTCAAAAATAACCTTAATAACACTGGATTTCTAATGGCATAAACCCTGTTAAGCTATAATACAACGAGTTCAGAATACAACCTAACAATCAAACTCCGAATCCCAAATGAGATGGATTCAAATAATAACTCAATCACTGCACTATACTCTGCAATGTTATTCATTATTTAACCGAGGCTTACCCCATGCATAAACACTAGCTCATGAGAGGGTGAATAGATAACCCAAGCTGTGGAAGAAATGTTTCGTGTACTATGACAAGCACCATCAGCAAAACCAATGTATGTTTGAAGAGACGTCGACATCTGCAATATCAAGAGTAAAATCAAGATAAGCAGGAATAGTGATAAGAGCACTCTCTAAACTAGGCACACTTTTCTAATATAAAACACACCAGCTGTAAAGAAACTAATCGAACAAAAAATCTCCACACTGAATTTAAGCATAATATCTCTTCAAATAAAGTCAATTTCTGGGTTTATCTGAAGAGACACCGTCAAAATCTATCAATTCATAAGCCCCTTTTGTCAGCTTTCTCTTAACAATGTAAGGACCATGCCACATAGGTACAAATTTTCCAGCCACTAGCTTATCGTTCGTTTGATCATATACTAAAACTAGGTCTCCTTCTGAAAAGTTACAAGGTGTAACACTTCTGTCGTACTGAGCTTTCATTCATTTCGCATGAGTCTCGTTTGCTATTGCAGCAATGCGTCGATTCTCATCTAGTTGAGCTAAGTACAAAAAACGTTTCTCTTCTTCAGAAGTAGCTGGGAGTAATTCTATGGCTAATTGTAATGGCAGAATTTCACATTCAATCGGTAACACTGCTTCCAAACTGTAGACGAGTTGAAAAGGAGAGAAACCAGTCGATGTTTTCATTGAGGTCTGATATGCCCAAAGTGCTGAAAATGACATGGTATGCCAATTTGACTTATGAATACCAATGATTTGTTTGATCATAGTGGCTAAAACTTTATTGATAGCTTCAACCAGACCATTAGCCTGCGGGTAATACGGAGTAGAACTATCGTGGCGCAGGCCAAGTTGATCTATCAGTTCAATCATCTTGAAATTTGGAAAGTGACTTCCATGATCAGTATAATAGCTTGAGAAACACCAAATCTAGCAATTATATGATTGAATACGAAAGTTGCAGCAGTCTTGCAGTCCACCGAAAATGTAGGCATTGCCTCGGCCCACTTAATAAAATAATCTACTGCTAGGATAATATATGCATGCCCCCCGACCGAGTGAGGGTTACATGTAATAAAGTCAATATCCCACTTTGCGAAAGGACCGACAACAATTATAGGGTGAAGAGGAGCAGGTGGAGCACACATTTTACGATTAAAGATTTGACAATTGTGGCATTTCCGGATTGCATAGATACAATCTTTGAATAAGGATGGCCAGAAATAACTAGCGCGCAATATCTTTTGGGCTGTGGCATACCCAGACATATGACTGCCACATGCTCCAGAATGACAGTCATTTAGAACCTTTTTAGCTTCTTCATGAGTTAGACAACGTCGAAAAACATAATCCGCTCCATGATGATAAAGTGTATCACTAATAATATTGTATTGTTGGGATTGGAAACTTATTTTCCGTCACTCAGATCGTGAGATTTCAGGCCGAAAATATTGGGTTTGGAGATAAACAATAATATCTCCATACCAAGGATCAAGAGTATTGATAAGAAACAAGGATTCATCTACAATGGGCTGTTCCGTCACAATTTCAGTATCAGTACACAGGAAATCACACATCAGTTCGACAAAAACCAAAGATTTCTTTGCCTTGGATTTTTCAAATTCCAAGTCAAATTCCTGCAGGATAACTATCCATTTGGAATACTTGCCCGCTAGCAATTGTTTAGTCAAGATATACATCATAAGGTTACAGTAAAAAATTACCGTGGTTTTGCGTAATAAGATGTAGTGACGAAATCTTTGGACAACTTGGACAGCTGCCAAGGGCAATTTCTCCACATGCGAATATCTAAGCTCAATTGGATGCAGATTTCGACTAAGATAGTAAATCACATGTTCATTTTTGAATTCATCTTCTTGAACTAAAACCATGCCAATGGTGGAATGAGAAGCGGCGAGATACAAAAAGTAATCCTGGTTGTAATTGGGAGGATGCAATAACGACGCATGGGTTAACACGTGTTTAAGTGCATCAAAAGATTGATCAGCGATCTCATCCCAAAAGAATGGAATATTCTGTTTTAACAACCTGGTAAAACCTTTCGTTATCTCGACGTAGTTAGGAATGAAATGATGTTAAAAGTTTGCTTTGCCTTGCAAACTTTGGAGTTGGCGAAGAGTCGAAGGAGGAGGTAGATTGACGATAGCTTCAACCTTCAAGGGGTTGACATGAATGCCAGCCTACATAGGAACCTCCTAAAAGGTCCTGGGACCCCAATCACATATCTCTGTAACCTAAGTGGAATATCATCTATATCAGTCTCTGGAATATCTAGTGTCAAGCGCTCTAGATGATGCTCCAAGTCGGTTAGGATCTTTGCTGATTGGCCCTGTGGGGCTGGTGCTGCTGCAACTGGCTGTCTCCTCTCATCGTGGACCCACATCTGCATTCAAACTTTTGATTGTCAATTTTGGATGATTTAAAATAAAAAAATTAAAACTTAGAAAGTGTTGAAAATGGTTTTTACCTGAATCATCCCATTGCTCTCCTGGTGGAAGAATCATGTCTCAATCGCTGTGGTAATCCATCCAGGTGTATGGAAAGTCCTGAATCACAAAAAATTTGTTGTTGAACCAATAAAAATATGCAGGTGGAAATCGAACAACCTCTATGCCCTCAGCATGACGGGCCATGAAAGCAACCCAACGAACTATTCGAGGCTCTCGAGGAAGACCAACATCAATAGGAATATGCTGCGGGGCTAACATGGGGATCCTCTCTAGAGCAAAGGTGACTACGATAAATCCATATCCAAAATTCTTTAGCTTTTCGTTCTTTCTTTTGGTTAGTTGGCCTTTCACATTTGCCAACATAGCCTCACACCAATTGTATATGGTGCCTCGAAAATAGTCTACAACCATCTGCATCTGGGATCTAGTAGCCACATGCAATGTTGCACTCCCGCATAGTTTGGTAACAGTGAATGCAATAAATTTAAGCTCAGGACAGATGATAGTTTTAATATCAATCCATTTATCCTTGGGGTTTGCTTGATCATCGCAAAACTCCAATCAGAGACTAAAGACAGACTGACCACCTCGCCTACTCCCGAAAAGAGATAATTGTTCGCCCCTCTTGGACAAACCAATCAAAAAGTATATGTCCTTCAACTTGATTTCGAGCTAGTGGCCACCAATCACAAAGCACTAGTCCTGTGTGTTCCATCTGTCTACCAGCCATGTCAAGAGGTCTACTTGAGCCCTCATGCCCTGTATGGTCCAGAACTTATACAGTCTGCATACTCTCAATGCCTGCAATGTGGGCATATGATTTGTTGCGGCATAATCTACATCCTCGTGCTCGCGTTCTCGCCAAATAAGCATTTTGAATGTCCTATAATGCATAAAAGACATATTAGAATAAGCTTGTTCGAAAAATCTTGGGCAAAAATGGAGAAATTTAAGTTTTAAAACTCATTGCGTGGGATCCACACCTGCTGCTTACAAACAGTGCGTAGGTCCGCACGGTTTGTGAGCAATAGGTGCGGACCCATGAATTTTTTCTTTATTGAAAATGTCGGGGTCCACAGGGCCCATGTGTTGCACCTGCAGACCCCCGCGAGTGATTTTTTAAACCTATTTTTCCTTTAAAAATAAAATTTAAAGCCTAAAAACAAAATGTAAATGGATGAAATGCAAGTTAAGGAGGACGTGGATTACCTGGAGCTGACAGTTTTCGATTCCGATGGACAGATTTTCCAGAATCTTCACAGGAACTTTTTTACCCAAAAGCTATCACTTCTCACTCTTAACTCAAATGGCAAAAATGAAGTTAGAAAAGCCCTTTTTATAAGTTTTTTTCCGAATAAATGAATTTTTAATTTATTTATTTTTCACTTTAAAAAGGTAAATTTTTAAAAACATTTTATTTATCTTAAACATGTATGTGTAAATTTTCGAGTTTTTGTGCAGAATATTGGATTTTTCGAGAAAATTGATAATTTTTCAACAAAGAGCATACTTTTATCACTTTTTCAGACTCTTTCAAAATTTTATGAAAAAGCAAAACATTGGGTCCTCTTTAAGCCCTTTTCAGACTCTCGAAAATTGAAAAGATTTCTGAGCACTTGATTGTTCGAACTCGTTAAAATAAATGAATAATTGTCCCTTCAGTATAAGTTTACCCCTTTTACGGACTGAAATAGACTATTTACGAAAAAGGTATACGTTGACTAATTATGGTCAATAGAGTTCTCTCCTGCATTATTTTATCATTTTTTGGGCTCGAGGGACTAAATTTACGGAAAAGTACCCCCATGGAGTTTTTTTTTAAGTTTTTCTTCTGACTCCCTAAAATTGAAAACACTGAGTTTTTCCTATACTGGACTTGTTAAAATTTAACAGTAAAGGACCTGTTCAATTTCAAATAGGAAAGAACCACTCGTTCTTAGGGTTCGAATTTTAAACTAAGTTGGACTCATTCGAAGGATGAGCTTATAAACAAGAAAATGTTATCCTCCTCAAGCTTGTCAAAAATAAAGAGGTACTTGCCAGAAATGGTGGGGGAAAGAGAGAAAAATGAACCTATTTGTTACACTTTGTTTTTTAAAAAGCCGTTAACCACTCTTGAACATGACACTTTTTGTTCACCTGGGTTTGGAAAATCCTTTGCCTAACAGTTAATCAAACCACATTGAAAGTCTTCAGCTGGTTTCTGGGTATTAGCTTTGGGTCAATTGTCAGCAAGCCATCTACAGTGTCGTTATGTGTTCAAGAGAACAGTTCAAACAAACCATTCATCTGTGAGATATCTGTCATCCATTTTGACCATCCTTCTGAGTCAGTCCTTGCCAATATATTTCTTCAAAACTTGATCTATGATTTCGTGTTGTGGGCTTGCCTACAACTGATCACTTTCTATCGACTTTAGCTCATTACCTAGGAAGTTGATCTAGAAATTGTCAATACCTTGAAATCTGCATGCCCTATTGGCAGGTTTCTCGCCTTCGACGATTGGTTGCATCATTGACCTTTGATCGAATGATTCCATGACATGTTCGACTTCAACTCATTTATTCACATTTCATGGATTGTACTAAGTACTTTGAGAACCATTGACATTACTGGTGGTTTCTCTCACACTTGTTAACAGTCCATATCATTGACTGGTAATCAAGTGGTTTCTACCATGTTCGACTTCAACACATTCATTCACATGGATAGAATCGTACTAGTTCGAGAAGCGGAAATCAAGACCCTGGATCTAGTTTCTACCATACAGGCTGCGAGGAATTTTGTAATTCATTATACAGTGGACTATTCATAAATAGATGGCTGCGTCCATATTGTGTCTACACATGTCTATACTCTTGATGTATTACAAAATCATTGCTGTATCAGAATAGTTTAGTCAGTTTTCTAGTCAGTTTTGATCTGAGTATGGGAATGCCTACCTCAGTGATGATATGTCTACATATATACATATATTTTGCATTGAATGTTTTTACAAGTTCCAACTGGGGTGTCCACAAGATGATACTTGAAATGATAAAGTACTTCACTCTTCATACATGACAGACTCTATCTTCATCTATTACATACTTCACACTTTAGGGGGCAATCTATTGCATTGAAAATTGTCACCTTGACATTCTGCTATTTGTATAAATTCATTACCACACATACTTTCCTCCTCTGCAAGTCTAAAACATCAGTTCCTCATATCAGGTTTTGAAAATAAGAGAAAATATTTCAAAAGTTTTTAAAACTTTGGTTTTGCACTTTCTCTTTGTCTTACATGTGGTCCCGCACCTAATGGTCATGTCTCCGGCGCACCTGACCGCACTCTCTCTGTGTTAAAGGTGCGGACCCCTAAAAGTTAAAAGACGCGAGTATACTCTAAAAAAACTCACTTTCAGTTATTTCTAGAAGCTTCTGGAAGGAATCTTGAGGTGGCAAGTTCGCTCTTTTAAAGTTCATGTAACCCATACCTTAAGGAGCTAACCCCTTGATGTGAGGAGCTTATTCCTTTGAAGGAGGATTCTATCCCTTCATAGGTGGAGTTGTAACCTCCTCCTCTGCACTATAAAAAGAAGCATTGAGCTGGTTAATTGGTTAGAGGGAGAAGCTTAGTATTTTTTGAGGTAAAATGCTGGATGAACTTAGTCTTCTTTAGTTGAGTTTTTATGAGGAGAGATTACATACCTCTATGTATCTCATTTGGAAGAGTGGAAGACTTGTCAAAGTAAAGGAAATTCCTGTTTCGGACCCCAGGAAGAACTTGTTCAACATCAAGGCTGAAAAGGTTGTAAAGTTCTTCTACTATTCAAAGTTAATACAAATATATTTGTTTTTCTCAATAAGATGTTAATTCATTGTTTATTTTATGGATTCCTTGATCACCATAATAGGCATGATTTATAATATTTGCTATGCAGGTGCTATTTAATGTTTGCTTGTTTGTGATTGTAGGTCTTCAAAGATAACTCTTTTGAATGACTGGAGGATGACTACTACGAACAAGCACTGGATCTAAGGTAGGATCTTAACACCTTTTTAGTATTTACTTATAAATCACATATGTCTAGAGAAAGATAGGTTTGTTTGTTTGTTTGTTGTTAGACTATCTTTTAATACTAAGGAGATCGGTCTTGTTCGGAAGATCGATTTATCCAGCCAACAGGATTAGGGTGGGACCCTAACAGAAATGCATTGTCACAGCCCCACAATGGGTTGTATTTGAAAAATATTATGCGTGAAATCTGTGTAATTAATTTTTGTGCATTAGTGTGTGAATTCATTGGTGTGCGCTTTTTTATTTTTGGTGTGATTGTTTGCTTTGCAAACATGTGTTTTGTTCTTACCTTGTGTTCCACTAGGTTTGTAGATGTTGTCAAATCATTATGTTGGTTTTGCTGATGGTGCTTGTCATAGCACACAAAACTTGTCCTCCGCAACTTGGGCACTCTTTGCCCCTAATGGCGAGTTGGTTGATTTGCAAGGTATTTTCCTGGGACGGATAACTAACAATATTGTTGAATACAATGCAGTTATTAAACAATTGTGAGAAGTAGTTGCTCTTGGAATTAGAGATTTAGTTGTTAAGTTAGATTCACAACTCATGGTGTTACAATTAAACATCATTACTCAGTAAGAAATCCACCAAATTTTGCGTATGTATCTATGTGTTCGATTACTGGAAAGAAATTTTGATTTTATCACATTTCAACATATTCTAATAAATTTGAATACATTAAGAGATGCATTAGCAAATTATGTTCTTGATAGACATTTATGTAATTTATAAAACTAATCATATCATCATGATACACGAACACATAAGTAGAAAATAAACATGCATATGTATATATATATATATATATATATATATATATATATATATATATATATAGATATATATATCGAGTCTGTCAGAGTGTTTAACATCAAAATCTCAAAAAATAACGTGTTACGAGACACATGGCTTTCAAAGCCTACAACATGTGTAAAAAATAGCTAGAAAAGCTATGCATCTGCATGATTCTCGCGATAACATGATAGTGACCTAATCACTCAGCCTAATAGCCGATGTAGTCTTGCAGATACCCCTACCGTGTGCCTTTGGTATCGCAATGGCACATCATCTATAGTTTCATATTCTGGAATCCCTCGAGTGATCACATCCAGATTACATTCCATCTCTACTATGGGGTCCGGTCCTTCCTCATAGGGAGCATCTGCTACCTGTTGGGCTACTCATCATGTTATTGGCGACATGTCAGGTGGTATTTCTTGTCCAACATCTACACATTTATCACAAGTTAAATCTTAGTTACACTTTCACAAAAAAATCATAAAAACTTGAAAAATACAAAAAAAGTTTTACCTGCATCAGTCCACTGTTCATCCAGTGGCAGAGGTAGATCTGGGTCCCATCTAAAATCTGTGCTTACATAGGCGTAGTCGTCCACAATGATCAGTTGGTGATGCAACCAAATAAAAAAATGTGGAGGAAAATGCATCTACTGACCCCCTCCTCCTCGAGGCATGAGTTCACTCCATTTAACCAGCCTCAAATCTTGTGGAGTAGGATCTGGTACCTTTGTCCACTGATACCAAAATAGGGGCACATGCTCCAGAAAGAAAGTAACCAGAATCGACCCGAAGCCAAATTGTTTCAAGTTTCCTAGCTTACCTTTGGTCAGTTGCCTCTTCCTATTGGCCAGTAATCCCGAACACCAATTGAATACTGTTGTATTGAGGCATTCTACTGCATACTGGAATTGGGATTTCGAAGTCTCATGTAAAGGCTATGTTCCAATTACACGAGCTATGGTGAATAGGATCATTCTCAAGGGAAGATTTTTTACTGTCGCTATCTTCACCTTCCCACCCATTGTAATGTTGGCACTCATGAAATGTCTCACGACTAGAGTACTGGTGCTATCACCTCCAGGATGTGATCCGAAGAGTTGCACTCTTTCTCCTGTTCTAGACAATCAAGTGATGAAGTAAATATCCATCTCTTCCAATTCCAACTCCTCGTCCCAAATAATGAAGATTTCCCGATCAATATCCCATACACTGATCAAGTAGTGCAACAACTCGTTTTGAGCTCTCAGCCCTGTAATTCTGAAGAACTTCAACAACCCATAGTTCCTCAAAGCATTTACACATTCTGGATCTTGGACTACATGATGGTCTTCTGCCTCATGGCCTCTTTCCTTCCATTCAAGCACCATGTTGGCAACAAATATCCTACAAAACATCATTAAACATAAGCTAAATGTTTTTCCACAGATTAAAACTCAATATTTTGCCCTAAGAGGAAGATTTTTCGCAAATAATAACATCCCGCGATCATTGCGTCTGTTTTTATTAAATGCGTGATGCCATCGCGTGTCCCTTTCGACTCACGAGCGACCATCGCAGGTCCGATGAGCAAACCCGCAATGATCACCCACGCGGATAAAAATTAAAATACCTCCTTTTGGTAAGCAAAAATCCGATGAAAATGCATAAAATTGTAATGAAATGAAAGAGCAAAGGCATAACTCCTACTTGTTGCTAATGGTTCAAGAAATGATACCCTGGATCTCCCACACTGTTCACCTGGATGCCCTGGATCTACCACTCTTAAACTTACTCTAGTCAAATGGTAAAAATGTTTTTACTTGTAGTCTATTTATAAGTTTTAATTTCATTTTTCCCAATATTTTATTATTTTTTCTCGATATCAGTGATCGGTGCTTATTTTTGTGCAGTTACAGGTACTTTTTGGTGGATACAGTGATTATTCTTGAATGATTCAATGAGTTTTTGTTTTATCTATTTTTCGTACTCGTTAAAAACAAACAAAAAAGGAACCCGCTTGGAGTCATCTTTAAGCTCTTTTCTGACTCTCGAAACATGAAAAGATCGCAAAGTACTTGTCTTTTCGAACTCTTTAAATTAAATGAATTGATGTTGTCTCAATATATGTTTACTCCTTTTTCGGGCTGAGATTGACTATTTACAAAAAAGGTACACCTTGATTGACATGGTCAAGAGGTTCTCTCGAATATTGTTTTCTACCTTTTCGGGTTTGAGGGACGAATTACGAAAATGGACATGATGGAGTTTTCTTTTTTGTCTCTTTTTCAAAATCTCTAAATATGAAAAAGATACCGAGTTATTCTTCTATCAGACTGATTAAAATTTTTATGATGCAAGACTCATCACCATGATGAGACCGAGTTTTTCCTTCCTAGGGCTTGTAAAATTTCTTCCTAGGATGGTTTCATTCGAAGAATGAACTTATATGACAAGCATATGCTATCCCCTTCAGGCTTGTGATAAAAAATAATTGGGGTACTCGCTAGAAATAATGGGGAAACATCCTTTGATAGGCAACATGTTGCTCTTGAACATGACACTCTTCTGCTTCTCGTGTCGGGTTTGGGATATCCTCACTCAGTCACTTGTCCTCGCAAGTTTGGGTGATCCATTTTTGCTACTCATTTGACTATTCCACTTCGTCATCATGACCTTTAGTCCTATGTTGAGTCAAATACTGCCACAATTCAGAGTCATGTCGCCAATGTTCAAGAGAAGTCCTATCTGTGATCTATTACCTGTACATTGCCTGACCCTTTGCTACAGTCTTGGATCTTATTCGTTTCATTCCACTTTGTTCCTCGTTTCGTGTCGATGATGGGGGACTCATCATGGCCCTCCTTCAATAGGTCACTTCCTGTCGACTTCAGCTCATTATCCAAGAAGATGACTTAGAGACTCCCTTTTCAGTACCTTAGAGATTGCATGCCTTAATGGCAAGATCTTCGCATCCGACGATAGGTTTTTATCAGTAGCCTTCGATCAGGTGATTCGACGAGTGTTTGACTTCAACGTCTTTTTTCACATTCACAGATTTTATTATCGTACCTTGAGAGCCATTGTCATTATTGGTGGTTTCTCTCATGCTTGTTAACAATCCACATCATTGGCCAGTAATCAGGTGGTTTTCTAGCATGTTCGACTTGGACACATTCATTCACATGTTAGAATTCGTACTTTGATCGGGTTGGGATGAAGCGCAAGACTCTGAGTCTTATCCAATATGACTTAGGCTGCGTGGAGTTATGTATTATTCATGATTGTACACATGTTTCTGCTATACAGATGGTAGTTACCATATCGTGGAACTTTACATTTATGATGATCCCTCTATATCGGGTGGCTACGTCCATACCTTGGATCTTAGATTTGCAGATGATCCTTTTCATTTGGATGGTTGCGCATATACCATGGATCCTTTCATAGTCCTTATTATCCGGATGGCTGTGTCCATACTGTGGATTCATGTTTTGATATCAGATATGTATATGTATATGCATCCTTGATTTGCAGGTCTCCTAACAATGTTTGTTCTTGTCCTTGCAAAAACTCCTAAACCATCTTAGCCATCACTCCCTGTTTTGCCTTCATGCTTTAGGGGGAATTTGTTACACAATATTTTTTTAGACATCCCGCACTTCCCTGGGACATATTCCAAAGTTCCCAAAACATGACCATCATGCACTGTACTCATTCAGATATGCAGCTCATATCCTCCCTAAAGCACTGATTGGAAAATGCCTTGAGCTTCCCCTGAAGGAAATGGCTCTAAAACCCTAATTTTAGAATCATCGCTCCTATGATACTGAAAACTGCGATGGTCATTAGTTGCAATATACTAGCCATGCGACAACATCGCTTTGTTTGATTAAATACCCATGATGATCCCTAAAAGGCAATTTTCTCAAAGAGGACTAGAAGCTTCGTGATCTAGAAGCTTCTAGAGTGACAATATGGAGGTTGTTCGGCCTGGATGAGGTCAAGTTCTATCAACTTGGCCTTTTGGTATTATCCCTATGAGATAATTCCTTGAGATGAGGGTCTTCTCCTATCTTTAGAGAGATCCTAACTCCCTTTCCATACCTATATATTCATCCTCTCGTATTCCCAAATGGTTGGTCCTTGGCTATTTGCACCCTTATGCTAAGATTATGCCTACACGCTACTCATTTGGCTTGGAGAGCTTAAGCTTGGACTTGGACATTCATTCAAGGAGAGCCTATTGGCATCAAGGCTTGGTTGTATTCTTCCTCCTTTATTCTATTAATATACAACTGTTGTTTCATTTTCCATAAATGTGTATGCTTATGTATCATTTATCTTAACACTCCTTGATCTGTTAAGTAGGTTACTTTTGATTATGCTATTTGTATTTTCATGCCTTGTTGTGTCTTGATGATCTCTTGTGTAGGTGTTTAAACGTTGTGAGCAGCAGGATCGAGCCCGTGATGCAAGTGAGTCAAGGTCTTTAGAAAAGGAAGACGTGATAACATTAGAATGAGGTAGGCCATCTTCTTCATCTCTTATTTCAGTTGTAACTTAGGAAAGTGTCCAGTAGATTGTCACGTAGGTTGCTATTCCCACTCATTGGGCTAGAGGGATCGAATTTGTTAACAGAGAGGATTTCCTAGACAACAAGGTCTAATTGGGACTTCACATCGGGGAGACCTCCTTGATTGACATATTTCCAGCACTGTTAACAAAATGGGTGAGATGATAAGTTGTGCTCGTGGATTCTATTTTGAATATCTTATCTTAAATGGATCATCCTAAAATCGTACTCTTGGGGTGTTTTTCTAACCTATACCCTTGTGAAATTTCAATACCAAATGAGCCTCTTATTCTCTTCTCCCAATTGAAGTTTGGTGGTAAACATGGAATGTCCATAACTGAGCACATTTCTAATTTTCTTAAATTTTATAAATATGACGAAGTTTATAGTGAAGATGTGGCTTGTATTCTCTTCTGCCTCACCCTTGAAGGTCGAGTTCATTGATGGTGTCATACTTTACCATCCACTTCAATCCATTATTTCATCATTTCCTCCAGGAGCTTCATCAAGCTTTTGCTAGGTATGATTACCAAGATGTTGTTAAAAGAATTAATTAGTTAAGAATTAAGCCTAATGAATCAATTGAGGATTTCTCTGATCGATTCCTTCACCTTTGCTGTGAATTTCCTGAAGAATATACAGATTGGGACTTATGGAAATAAAATTTTCAATGCTTGGTTCACATTTCTTTTTACGGTGAACTTGAACCCCCTAATGTTTCTACTTCCCCAGCTCTTGTGAATTATGAGACATCTGTAATTTTAGAGGAGGAATTTACTGCTCCTTTTGTTCCTTGTCCTCCTCCTTTTCCAGTTCTAATGAGGGTGCCTCCGCACGATGATAACAAAGTTGGGAAATCTCTAGATCAAATTCATAATCCATCTCTTCATTCTCCTTCCGCTCTTCATAATTCATATCTAATGGAAGAAACCCCAGAATGGCTCATGGAGCCTAGGGTGAGGGCTAATTCTTTCATTCCTTAATATGAAATTAACACTATTAACATCAATCTTGAATCTATTTCCGTTGAAAGTGTTACTTCATCAAGGGACATCTATCATCTACATGTCATGACTCTTCATATGATGATCTACTTGATCAACCTGCTCAACCAACTAGCTCTTCATGCTCTCTTGATTTTCTAGTTGCTGGTTCAAATTGCGATCAGATGCAAGGTAGTCACATTACACTGGTAGAGGAGGAGGAACGTGAAGAGACTCTTGATCTCTCTCCCCTTTTTCAAAGTCCCCCATGTCGAGATAACACGCTTCCATTCTTGGATGATTTTTAGCTTGCTAATCTCGGTAGTGAATCAAATGAAATCAATTATTTCAATCAAGCTATAGCCTTGGGAAACAATCATTCCCATGATGATGATTATTTTGATGTATGCGACCATGAATTCCCAGATACATTAGCTAATCCATTGGTTTCTCATGAAGATTTTGATTTAGATCTAGAATATGATTCGGTCAAATAAGATGTCCTTATGAAAACTTCCTCTTGATCTCACTATCCCTTGTTCTCTACTACTTATGATGCATCTATTTTTGATGGAGACACTCCATGCTCTTCAAGTTCTTCATCAGATGAGTTAACTTCTCAATTGACACAGGTTGGTGAGATTATCCACGATGAAAATGAAAACAATAAAAGCATTGAGTATTATTTCCATCCCTCATCATCCCTTCTCTTTCATGAAGATAGCTCTTCCAATCAACTTGCTCATGAAATTTCTCCAATCCATACGTCTACATATTTGCGATTAGAAGAATCTTTCAACTTGAGTAATCTGGTTGTTGAAGTTGAATTTTATTTTTCAAATCAATAACAGAGATTGCCTCCATCTGGTGAGAAGTCATCTTATTGAAACCAGTGGTAGAAACTATCCTCACAACATGCACAATCTAGTTCAATCTTCAAAATGCGATTTTACAATCTTTAAAGGTTCTGGGACTTGTGAGCAAGTTGAGGCACTTCAACTTTTGTTGATGGTTATGTCAGGATCTCATGACTCTAGTAAGCCCCTCAAACTAAGTCATATTTGGTTTCTCTCTCACAATCCTTCTATTTTCATGGTTTCACTTGATGTAAATTTGTTTTGAAAGATGTTTGGTATTTTTGATGTAATTTTTTAAATTTTCAAGATTTCACTTATGATAGGATTCAAGAATCGTCTTCAGTTGATTCAACTTCATGAAAATATCTTGCCTAAAACTCAGGTTTGGAATGTGATCACCCTAAAGGTCATATTTGGCCGAAGGAATCATATCTATCAGATTTATTTCATGATGAGAAACTATTGGTTTTTCTTGTGAATATCATATCATGAATCTTATTCTTCATCGCACCTAAAATACTCTTGAGTGAAAATGACTGCAGGATTTATTGTGAAAATTAAATTCTTCTCCATTCACCATATTCTGATTGGTCTCATGTGTTTGTTGTACTGGCATCCCTTTTCACTTGTTTTGATGATTATGATGCTAGTACAATATGTTATCAGTGACAAAGAAATAATTTGTTATATTCATCATGCGAAGAAGATGATTCTATTATTCAGAGCATTTGTAAAGATGTTCAAACTAATCTATATTTGTTATTTTTTAATCGAGAATCTCATGCCAAAAACGACCCATATGATCATGGTATTAATTGTCATCCATTTTATCATTTTCCCACCAATATACCCAATGACAATTGTTTTACATCCTTTGATCTTCATGGTTTAACATCTTACTACGCGAGTACTTGTTGAGAAGTTGAGTTCAACCTTCACTAATGGTTATGTCAGGTCCTCACTATCTTGGAATGCTTGCTGAATGTGGTTAGATCCATTTTCCCTCACAAGATTCTCATCCTAATCCCGCATTTTTAATTGAATATTTATTATTTCAAAGTTTTCAAGAGGATTATTTCAAATTTCATGATCCAATTGCCGAATGGTTGCAGCAATATTACTTGGCAATATCCATTGTAAATAATAGGTTTTTTTGCCTTTTGTCATGATTTCTAAGCAAGGTGACACAGAGGAAGGTGCATTCACAAGAAGTATTCAAGGTTTTTATGATTATGGAATCTATCGAAAAGGTGAGAATGTGAGCTGGTTAGCAGTAACGGTTGTGACACATCTTTCTGCCCACATGAAAGACCTTATTTTTGTTGTGCAAGTTCTTCAAGCTCTTATATTTTCTCTTGCACATTACTTTATATCATTTTTAATCAATTGTATCTTTGTCATTACAGGTCAGGATAAACTATGGTGGCTTCATTGGAAATTTCATTATACGTGACCCCAAGCTTCTAGCTGTTAGATTAGGAGTAATATCAGTTGCATTCTAGTTTCCCTCTCTTGCACTCATTTTCCACTTGTCCTCTTCAGCATTTCTTGTATTTTCTTATTTCAGTCTTCCATCATGTTTGGTTTAGCCTCCTTATTTGTGCTTTGTTTTCACTTTCTTGTTGTGTCATGTATTTTCTTTATGTTATGTTGATAAGACTTTGCATGAAGGGTGCACTATTTGGGCTTGAAAGTCAATGTGGCAAAATAGAGGACTTTGTGACATTGCAACATTTGGCTAACCCTCCATCCTTTGTCCTTGTCTTGGTTACACCTTTTGGTCGATGATGTTTCGATGAAAGATAGGATCCTTGCATTAGGAAAGCCTTGTGTCAAACCATGATCTTCATGTCTATTCTAGAAACCTCATGCCTACACTCAGTCTTTATGTTTCGATGTTTTCCGGCTAATCCAATCAAGTAGAGAAGGAAAATGGGAAAATCTAAACAAGCAGAACAATATCAAAGGTCTTATATATGTTTCTTTGAAGGGACAACCTCTCATGTAATCAATAAGTCAAGATACCTCTATAAGTCAAGATCCCTCTTCCGCCCATGAAATAACTAAATGTCGATGCACAATATATAAAATAAATAAATAAAGGCCAAAGAAGAGAAAGGCTTCCTCTGCAAAGAGGTGAGGCAGGAAAATATTTTGGGGTACTATCGAGGCTCGCTAGCAGTGCAACAATTTTTTTGCTCCTAAAGTGATTTTGTCGGGGTATTGTCCAGGCCTACTGGCAATAAAGCAACACCAGATATGAAAAACTATACTCTAAAAATCTAAAGCTCGTGAACTTCATTACCTTATCTTGATTTGAAACATTGTGTGATCGTTGATCTTATGTTTGTGTTTAATCAATTAAAGGAATGAAGGGGACTATGTTTATGCATGGGGTAAGTGGGGAATCCATGGTAATTTGAATGATGAATCAATACTCCTTGAAGGACTAGACCCTACATGAAAGAATTGACCAAGGAAGAGAAGCTATATTTCTACCAGTGTGTCACCAAGTGTTGTCGCTGCAACAAACACCCTCCAAATTTTTTCCTATACTTGAATTTTGGAGCCTACCATGGATCTTGCAATCGACCTTTCCATAGTCATTTCTAGCTCTATTAAGTCTTTGAGCTCCCTTTTTGATTGTAAGTGTCAAAGTCACCTGCTCGCGCATGCTCAGTTCGCAATGAATTCATGAATGCACTCCTACATGCAAGCTTGAATAAGCCTAACATATTTTATCAAGATAGTGCTTATGCTATGTTCAATCCATGTCGACATTTAGTGCGCACTGGCATTGACAATTTCTCACTTCTAACTACCTTTGTACTTTTATTTCGGTGAGTTTTGAAAACTATCACTTATGTACACGTAAGCTTGAATAAGCATAGCACAGTCTATCAAGACAGTGCTTGCAGTATGTTCAACCCATGTCGACATTTAATGCGCACTAACATTGACAATTTCTCACTTCTAGCTGCGTTTGTACTTTTATTTCGGTGAGTTTTGCAAACTATCACTTATGCACACCTTTGCTTTCAGAAGTGTCATTTTCATGCTTTTGACTGTCGCTTTTACTTTCTCTCACTTTAATTAGTGTCATGTTCATGTTATATTCACTTTGGCATGTGTTTCTTCTACTATCATTCACATATTGCAAGTGTAGTTCACACTTTTCTTGTCATATCTCAAGTGTCATCTTTTGGCATGGGAACTGTTGCTTATCGCATAAAGTGGAGTTTTGGATTGCTTCAAGGGGAAATATTTGTGATAATAAGTTTTTCTTATCATGTAGACATGTTTCGCACTCATTCCCAAAGTTTTATGCACTATTTCACAAATGTCATTGCTTTCATCGCAAAGTGTATCTTTTGTGTCACTTGGTAGGAGTCATCACAAAATTGTTGCATTGAGGAAGGTATGTAGTTCATATGTTTTGAGTGTTCCTTGTCATGTCGAAAAGTGATATAAGTGTGTGATCATGCTCAGAGTATCTCTCTTTTCCATCTTCATATAACTGATCCAACACTTAGTGTAACTGGGAAAAGTCCCCAAACGGGTCACTCAACCTCATTTTGCCCATCCTGAACTGTGCATTGCGTAGTCCCAGCCCTCAAGCAACACCATTGTCCCTTTGAACTATGCAATGTGAAGTCTCTGCCTTCGAGTACTGTGCAATACACCATCACAGTGCTCAAGCTCAACTTATGACTTCCAAAACCGCACAATCTCTCTCTCCTACGGAGTGAGGACTACGCATTGCACAGTATCAAGGATCAAGCCTCAACCTTGAGCTCTTGAACTAAGAAATTTCATAGTCACCCAACCTCCTCTTCCTTCCTTCCAGAACTAGGCAGTTGTCTGAATCATTTCCCAACCCCTCATCCTGGCTCACTAATCTCCCAAACTGCGCAATCTTCTTCTTTAGTCTAGCCTGAACTGCGCATTGTGTAGTCTCAAGGCTCAAGCCTGATCCTTGACTTCTTGAACTGCACAATTGAGCATTTACTAAGCCTATCCCTCAACCTATCACTCAGTTCTGGCTGAGTCAATGGATCATCATGCAACATCTTAAGACTAGGGGTTTATCAAATTGATGTCTTCTTTTCATGAGTGAATTGCTTATGCATGTACTTTGTCATACCATGACAAGATGATGATGAAGGAGATGGAGAAGGAGGCCATGATAGAAGAAAAATTATTAGCTGAAAAGACAAGATGATCAATCAAGAGAGAGAAAAGGGACATGAATTTGAGACAACACCTGGAGATGAAGTTCCACTAAAGACTCCTTATCTCTAAGCCATTTGGAGGAAAAAGAAGAAGATCATGATCCATCTTTTAAAAGACACAAAGAAAGCATTAGCAAAGAATGGCTTGACATTTCAACGTCATCATGAAATACCATGTTATCAGTGTCATGTCATGCGTCATCATGTTCCACATCATTTTGTGAAATGTGTAATTCAATATTGGAGAAATATATTGTAAAGTGGAATTCCAAAAGTCATTCATGTAAGGTGAATAGTCATGTAGGAAGTTAAAAGGTCATAGAGAAGTTGAACAATCATGAGGGTAGCCCATGAGTCACAAGGGAGGTGAAGGATCACCTAATTTGTTATATATACACCCTCATGGTACAAGAAAATGACTTTTCACCTTGGCTTCTCCCATAAGGCATCATAGAGACATAGTTAGTACTTTGGGGAGAAATTAGTGGCTCCAATGCTCCACATTGGAGCTAATGATGCTCGTTGTATTCATGTATCTTGGGACTTTTAATTAATACTTGAAGCTTGATGGTTGACACGTTTTCAAATATGGATTGTGAATATTTGTAAGATTGTTATGTGAATATTTATGATTCATGATTACGTTCACCTGTACTAAAGTAGTTGAACTATTTCGGTTATTTTAATGCTTATCTAATTGAATATGTGTTGTAATGTTTGTAACAATCATCACATCTATGTGGACTATTCTGCTTGATGTTAGGTGGTTATATTTTCAGTTGTGTGTGCCTCTACTAGGGTGGTACTATTACCTCTCTTTCAAAGGCTCACCTTTCCTCCCTCTGCAGTAGAAGAACTTGGATACACTTGCAACCGAACATTCACCGGGAACACTTACTTGTTTTTCGCAAAGGCGCATATATGCTTATCTCTCTCGCTGACAATTAAAGCCAAGGAAAATCTATAAGAAAATATGGCAACTGCGTCGATACTCTGGATTTGGTTCCTATTCCAAATGGTGTGAGGTCTAATTGGGACTTCACGTCGGGGAGACCCCCTTGGTTAATGGATTTCCAACACCGTCAATAGGTTGATGAGCCATTTTCATATGACGACATTGAATAACCCATCAATCCACTATCCAAATATCATGCAAGGTATGTGCAGAAGCACCACCAAGCTAACCAAATTGTTGGTGACTTGAATACAAGTGTTCAGACAAGAAAAAGGCTAGTAGAACCCCCTAATCAAGCACATGTAGCCCTGTTATCTATAATGGAACCAAAGTATTTTTCTCAGGCCAACCAAGATGACAATTGGTTAAAGGCCATTAATGAAGAGCTTGATTAGATTGAGAAAAATAAGGCTTGGAGCTTGTTCCAAGACCAACAAAATATGAAGGTTATTAGCATGAAGTGGGACTTTAGGAACAAATTGAATGAAAATGGAGAAGTGGTATGAAAAAAAGAAACGTTAGTTTACAAGGGTTATGCACAAATTGAAGGTTTTGATTTTGTTGAAACTTTTGCTACTATTACATGATTAGAAGCAATTCACATGTTCTTGGCTTTTGCTAGTTTCAAGAAATTTATGATCTATCAGATGGATGTAAAATCCGCCTTTTTAAATGAAGAATTGTAGGAAGAAGTCTATATTGATAAGCCTAATGGTTTTCAATTTCCATATAAACATGATTATGTTTGCAATCTGAAAAAGTCCTTATATGGTCTTAAGCAAGCCCCAATGACTTGGTACTCCAAATTGCATAGTTATTTGCAAAAGTTTGGTTTTAAAAGAGGCACAATTGATAGTAATTTGTATGTGAAATAAAATGATGGAAAATTGTTAGTGGTGGTTGTCTATGTTGATGATATTATTTTTTCATTGATTCAGATAATTTAACTTGTCAGTTTTCAACTTATATGAAGACCAAATTTGTGATGTGTATGCTTGGAGAACTTTCATATTTCCTTGGTTTTCAATTTGCACAATCTTAAAAAGGAAATTTTATCTCATAAAGAAAGTATCTCGAGGAAGTTTTGAAGAACTTCTGGATGGAGGAATGTTCTTTTTTAAGCACTCCAATGGTCACTGGATTCAAACTCAGCAAGGTTGCTGAGTCACCAAAGGTGGATAAGACTTTATATAGATATATTATTGGAAACATCTAGTATTTAATAACCTCTATACCTGACATCATGCATGAAGTTGGTATTGTTGGAAGATTTCAAGTAGCCTATATACAAAGTCATGTTTTAGCAGCCAAGATGATTCTTAGATGTCTAAGAGCCACAATGGACTATGGTCTTTGGTAACCCATAGTTAAATATTTTTCACATACTGTTTTTACTAATATTGATTGGGCAGGTGATTTAGATGACCAAAAATGCACTAGTGGTGCTGCTTTCTTTCTTGGTGAATGTATTGTTTCATGGTTAAGCAAGAATCAAGCTTCATTATCTCTTTCTATTGTTGAAGTAGAATATGGAGCAACAACTTCGTGTTGCACTTAGTTATTATGGATGAAGCAAACTTTACAAGATGTGTAAATGAAATATGACCAGCTAATACCAGTCGTCTATGATGACATAAGTGTAATAAACACGTCCAAGAATCATATTTATCACTCCAAGATAAAGCATATTCCAATCAAGTATCATTTCCTATGATAGCAAGTTGCAAATCATATTTTCAAGTTTGAGTATGTACTTAGAAAAGAGTAGGTAGCTGATATATTCAACAAACCTCTCCCAAAAGATCAATTTGAGTACTTAAGGCAAAGATTAGGAGTAGTTCCACTTTCCCCCCTCCAATAAATCTTCCCCAAGAGGAATAAGGGCATCTAGAAAACACTTAGCATATCAAAAGGGGGCTTCCAAGTGCACAAGATCAGTAAGAAAGGGGGAGATTGGTTGCACAGGGACATATTATTTTCTTTGCCAATTATGAAAAAGGGAGAGAAGCAAGAAAATAATTGCTTTGATAATTGTTTTCAATGTTGTAGTGATACCATCAATGTCTAATGGGGAGAAATTGAAAATATATTCACATTGATGTCAAAGAAGTGGTATAGGTCAGGTGATTGCAAGCATATTGGTGAACAAGTGCTTCTATGGAGCCTTGTATTGTAACCTATTTTTTCCTTAGACAAATAACTTATATTATTGTGAAATTAGCTTATATGGATACTTCTCAAAAAGGGCTTTCCAATGATATGTTGAAGTCTGAAAAAGGCCTCCTGGATCAAAATATATGGACAGTCAAAGTTCTAAAGGTAAAAGTCAAATTTTGGTGTTTTTGACCAAGGGCCCCGTAACTGAGTTAATGTATAAGTGAAAGTGTGAACACATGGGTGAATAGGTGGATCAATACTAAGCTTAGGAGAGAAAGCGCGTGGTTCCGCCTAAGATACGTAATCCTAATGGATATCTTTCCCCGATAGTTTCTAAAATGTTCCCAAGGTGAGGGTCTCGGGGATTGATGCAGCGGGATGACATGGAAGAGCATGCGAATGTTGATTGGTGGGAGTCAATGGGGGGGGGACCCACTTGATAAATCACCTTGGAAGTTCATCCCATGGATACTTGGGAGTGGGAGCGGAAGCAAGGAGTGACATTTTCAAAAGTTCCCGGTCGATGAGTGAATGAAAAATATATTATATTATAATAAAATATATATATATATATATATATATTGATGCATATATGCTAGAAAAAGCATGTAGAATGATGAATTACTGATAAGAAACATAAAAACATAGATTAAACAATATAACATCATTTACCTAGTAGTTATAATCTTCATTAACCTCAGGTCCACAAATTACAAGTTCTCATTTATATAACATGTAAGGATGCACATAACCAAAATAACATTGAATGGAATCCACCTCTGAACCAAAAATAGATCAAAAAATATGCTCTAGACAACCTTTAGCATCCAAAAAATCATGCTACAACAAATACCTACATATCATCAAAATCAATGCCCATTTTTGGATCTTTGTCATTAATATCACCCTTTAAGAATTAACATAAGATAGAAAAAACGTATCATGTCAAGTCAAGATTTTGCTTGAGTGATTGATACATTTTTAGTAGGATCATCATAGAGGAGTTAGACAACCAATGTCACTAACATCAAGGTACATAGAGGGCTTGGTGGTGCTCTTTATCAAATACAAGTTCCATACCTTTGTACATGACAAAATCCAATGGAAACATTGCAATCCCCCCAATCCTGAAATCCTGAAAAAATGATAAGTCTACTGGATTTTGAGTGAGATCTAAAATTCTACTCTCTCCATATGAAATCCGATGAGGTTGGAACTACTCTCAAACATCCCGAGTCATTTCATGGTAATGTTAAAAATTTAAGTAAAAGGATGAAAATGAAAGACAAGGGAGAATGCCACTTTTACTTTAAGAATTTACAACTACCATGAATTGGATATCGATACTAGGGCCATGGGCTTAAATATTAGGACTACCAACTCAAAAGTTATTGATGTTCGTTGTGGTTGTTGTTGTTTATTTAATTAATTTAACCATTTATCTTTTTTTTTTTTTTTTTTTTGAAGTGTATTTGCGATTTTTTTTTCTTCATAAGAGCGTGCTCCCGCTCCTAGGGTCGCTCCTTGAACGCTTTCGTCTGAAGCGCGTTTCGAGAGCGGGAGCAAGGATGGGGGGGGTTTACCACTTTTACTTTAAGAATTTAACATTACCATGAATTTCATATCAATTCTAAGGCCATATGCTTGAATATTAGGCTGGCCGACTCAAAAATTCTTGTTTCTCTGAAAAAAATTGTGTTTGGAACATCTCTGCAAAAAAAAAAAATTTGTGAAGAAAGCGAGGGAGTGATTTTTGTTGTTGTTGTTGTTGCAGGAGCGTGCTCTTGGCTGACTCCCACTCGGAGCATACTTCATGAGCGGATTGAAGATGGGGGGGGGGGGCACTCCCCTGCAACCCTAGTTCATCCCTGACGAGATTTGAAGGACACGCATGTCTTATTAGAAGAGGGATGAGAATGTTTCTGTCATTTACAACATAAACATCCTGTCACTACCAAAAATTTATAACAGGAAATCAAAATAAAAAACCAAGGATTAGGAACCTATTTTTATCGTACCCTTGATAACATGGACCACTTAAAGGAGGACACTTGGAATGATCTTATTTGATGAAGGAGACACAATGGAAACATGACATCAACATGATGTCGACCTATTAGAGGGTGACATGTGGCATGCGTTTTTAGAATTTTTGGCTGGCCGAATGGACCTAAAATGGTGACACATGACACCAATCAGTGAGTAACACATGGACGAGAAGGACAATGTGGTAGTCCCACAAGGCCACATTAAGCTGACAAATTAACCGCGATGGTTTTCAAGCGAGCCATAAATTTGATGTTTTGGGGTGATGGGGCACAAGGAGGAGAAGGAAGATAGGCTAGCATAGGCGTGTAGTGGCAAACCAATCAAAATGGTACAACAAAAGTATGGTTAACCTCATCACGACATGTAACCCTAGAGGATTGACCCCAATGGTATTCCCTACAACTCTAGGATTTGGTTCTGTGCATACTGAGCACAAAAAAGGCTGGTGCAGTTCTTTAAGCACCTTGATGGCTTAGTACAATGGGCCCAGTAGGAGATGTTTTGTGTAGGTTTTATGTGTTAGCACTTTGGGCCTTTGAGCTCTATAAAACACATAATTGGTATATATAGTGCTTAGCACAAAAGGCACAGGGCATAAGTTTTACAAACGTGAATGAGTTGACAAATTTCTCCATCGTGTGCCAATTTGGTGGATTCCACCATCCATAGAAGTGCGTGAAAACATGCATGAACGATTTGGAAACTATTTGGTGGCATGGGTTGGCAGTTTAACCAAGTTTAGCAGTCAACAAAAGTTAGAAATGTAGACAAATTCACTGTTAAATCCTTTAACATACCAAAATTGTAAAACGTAGCAGAATAACTCAATGTTTGAGATTAGGACAACATAATAGAAACTGAAGACAACATGAACACATGAAGAAGACTTAACGGAAGTGAAACATGAGTGAAAAATTTGTGCAAGCTAAAGTGTTGAACTTACTAAATTTATAAACCAAAAAATATCAGCCCTAATTCTTTATAAGCATAAATTCAATTACCAAGAAGGTTGTTGTTTTTGCTGGTGTTGTAGTTGTCTTTTTGTGTGTGGTGAATTGACCAATGATTAAATATTGCTGAAGGTGATTTTGTGGTGATTAAGGGGTGTGATTGAGGAGAAATTTATTTGATTTATGAAAGAGAGTTTCATGATTTGAGTTTGAAAATGGAATGAAAAATGAATGAAGGAGGTCAAACAAGTGGCAGGCTTCAAACCAGGGGTTGTAGCTCCTTCCAACAGTGGATGGTAAACAGTTAGGAGTTGGAGCTCCTTCCAGTAGCAGCTGATAAACTAGGTGTAGTAGCTCCTTTCAGTTGGTAGCTGATAAACTAGGGGTAGTAGCTTCTTTCAGTGGTAGCTGATAAATTAGGGAGTAGTAACTTGCTTTTAGTTGGAGCCAAAGAACATTGTAAAGGCAATTTGAAGCTTTCCTTTATGATAGTAATTGAAGAAAAGGGTTAAAGAATCTATGTGTTTAATATGTGCTTCTTGTGATTCTTATATGTATGGTCTTTTAAGTGTTTGTTGGTGTTAAAGTATTCTTTACTTTGTGAAAGAAAAATTCTCACAATACCAATTCACTCTCCCTCTCAGTATTGTCCTAGTTTCTAACAAAGCCTGCACCACATGACCCTCTTGGCTCCGGTTCTAAAGTCCCTTCTCCCATCACCTCTAATTCCAACAAGTGAATGCTTTTGTTAACTTTTTGCTTTTCAAGTACTATTGTAGACACTTTAGTGATGCTAAAATGGTTGATACTCTTTAAATTTTGGGCTAATTACTCTATTGGTAGGTGGTAAAAAAAATATGGTTTCCCAATGCGAAGATTGAGACCACCTACCTAGTGACATGGATGATGAAGTTTGATGGATGTATGTATTGCATGATATTTTGAGGTAATGTAATCTTTAACTTACAAAAAAAACATGTATGATTTTCAATGTAGAATAGTCGCCTATAATAGTATATATAAGCATAATAATTGAATCATTAAAAAATACTGTGGTGTTATTACAAAAGCAAAATCTCATCATAAATAATATTAAACAATTGCTACCAAAGCTCTCATCCCTGGTCAACTTTAGCAATGTTAATAACATATGAAAAAAATGTAAATGAGAATGTGATTAATTGAAAGGGATTTGGGACTAACATGGTAGTGTTGGTTGAAAGGATCAAAGAATCATCCTCATGAAAGTGACAAGGTAGGGCACCATCTAGAATTTGTTTCCGCATTTATCTTGTTTAACACCTTTTTGATCAACAGTAAGAAAGATAGGATGAATATCTCAAACATTGGTCCTTGGTTATAAGATAACCTTACTTCAACTCTCTATAAACGTGATCATGCTTCAACCCAATAAAATAAAGGGTCCCTAGGAAACTTTTATAGGTCAAACTTTCATTCTCCCCCATGGAATTTTGGAAGGATATTTTTAAGGTTACATGTGACAATCTCGGGAAGGTTCCTAAAAACAAATGTCGCTACTATGAACTTTTCCAATTAGGTTGTAGAACAAAATTGCATTTAAGTTCACCTCATTAAGGGTCTTCCATAAGGTATTAGTCTCATTGTGCGAGATAAGGAGTTCTCACATATTTTGAATTGTCAAAACATACCCCTTAGATGTACATAATGTTGATCACATGGGCATATTAGAAGTTCTTTACTAGGGAATAACTTTTTCAAACCAATGGGGAGATGCACTTTCCAAATGTTCCTTCAAGGTCCAAAATGGCTTTTTCACAAGGGTGGCCCAACAAAACAATTGAAAGAGGAACTTCGAGGATATAGGAACTTCACAAGGCTATATTTAATCATCTTAAAGGCAACATCAATTTTTAAGGTGAACTCTGGGAAGCCCAACATAAAATGTGTGAGTCAATTGATTAGTTAAAGGAAATATCAATTTATAAGGTGAAATCTAGGGAACATGAGATAAAATGGGTGAGCCAATGGATCAATTAAAAGATACATTTATAAATTGAAGCCATAAAATAAGGTAAATATAAAACAACTAACCCCTACGCATTCCTTATTCCTTAAGTAAGACATTCTACCATTCCCAATGGTAGGATAAAGCATTTGACTCCTTGACATTCTTCTCTTATTCATGGTGATGCTGAACTCGTCACAATATTCTAGCACCCCAAAAGTTTGGATATTGGATACATTACTCTTATTCAGGATTAGGGTCAATTCCTTCCAAAATTCTAACACATTAAATTTTTTGACATTGATCCTTCTTGTTTTCAAAGGAAAAACCTCCCAAGCTCTATATTTAAATGTGAATCAAATGAGTAAATAACACCCATAATCGGGAGGTTTTGAATCTATCTAATTGGATTTGTCGAACATAGGAGTTGGAGGGAAAAATATTACAATTTTGAAATTTCAGTGGTCATATTCAGTGAAGTGCAACTACATAAGTGTAAAGTTCTGTGGTCATATTTTGTTGGATAATGAGTTGGAGAGTACAACTACAACGAAGAACTTATATATGAGATGTGGACAAAAAAGGAAACAATTTGACAACCAGATAATTAAAAAAAAACCAACCTACACAATAAATTCAATAATAATCATATTAATATTATATAATATTAATAAAAATTTAGAATATATATATAATTATAAAAAATGTTAAAGCCAATAATAATATATAAAAAACAATAACAATATAACAAGAAGCATAATATAATGTAGAGTTAGTACTATTATAATTAAAAAATCAAATTTTTTTTACAAGATCATCATATTTATCTTTTAAATAAATATTATGAAAAATACAATATTGTGTGTTAAATATTAAAACAAATATTGTATTCTTTATAATATTTATATTAATACGATAATTATCATATTGATACTTGTACCTCTACTATTATATTAATTACCTTTATTTTAATACTATTTGTATTGTAGCACATTAATATTTATTTACTATCATAACTACTATTACTATATTGTATTAAAATAATACTTGTATTTAGAGGCGATAGGTGGGGGAGGGGCTTTGTACAACTCCAAGGATGATAGAGTGTTTAGGTACACATGGAAACTAGGTATAATGACGAACACTCAGACAAAGATTCTAGACCTCTATAGAACAACAAGTGCAAAAGCTCACCATTTTGGGAGATTCCTTCCTAATTCTACAACACTTAGTCAAAGGCACCCTGCCAAAGGAGAAACATTAGAGAACATAATGAAAAGAGTATGGGGTATGATCAAAACTATATCATTGATAACCTTCTTCCATGTTCTTCGTGAACTCAATAATGACAAATTAGCTTTATGAGGGTTGTAAAAAGAAATTTGGAGATATAGTTATCAATGGCCTTCTTAGGCCATCAATCCTCCCCCAATGAAGAAGCAACATACAAAGCATTTTTTCTCCTAAATAATTAATTCCATCTATGCCAAAATTTTGGAAATTAGGTGGTTATTTGGCCTCGTGGTAACTGCGTGTGAATCAACACATGTAGAATAACCACACATACTTGCATCATCACAACATACCTTGGAATTCAACTAAGAGACTATCACAAGTAAATAACTATCATTCCACAACATACAACTTCGGGATATGGAGTTTTGCGATTATGAAGAGTTATGATTTGTGGAGGGAGAGTGGACGTGGGATATAATTATGGTGGATGTCGGAACCACCACTCTCCAACATCGTGTCATGTAAACTACATGGAGAGAATGGAAAGGGAAGGTGGTTTGGGAAATCCTCGGAGGTGATTAGTGATTTTCAGATTATCCCGAAACCTTTCAATTTCAATCTTGGGCCTCAATGAAAGCATTTTGCCTCTTTATTTGTAGCATCCTCCCATGGATGTGGCTTTATTGTCGGTTTGGAATATTTCCAATTAGAAATTCATGGAAATACGAGTAAGTCCTATATTTTAGTAAAAACTTAGATTGAAGTATTTGCAAGAATTACCATTCTGGTTCCTTTGCAAGTTTTAATTATGATTAGACAATTGAACCTCTACCGAGCCCTGACATATTTTAGGGTGCTAGCTCTTCTAGTAATATTGGTGGGGCAGTTGGGAGCCTCAGGGAAGTCTCATAGGTAGACTCTTGACCCTCTACTAGTCAATGTGGAGACAATCCTTTGCAATTGCTATAAGAGAAAGGGAGGTGTTTTGGTGGTTACTGGGATCATTTATACCATCCTCCTAGTCATTCTTAGTGTTTACAGTGTTTGAACAACTCTCATTCTCAGTGTTCACAATGTTTGGATAATGTTGATCTTAGTTCCATTTTCTCAATATGTTATGTATGTTCTTCTGGGAACCTTACATGTTGTGTTAGACATCGTAAGTATATAATGCTTACACTTTGAGGTATCCCATACTGGTGGAGTCTCTAATTTTGAAGGTTCCTTATTGGAATCGCTTCTTTGGCTTAAGCATAACAACAAAAACAAACATTGGAAAATGGATAAGCCCGCTTTGATTGTATCTCGATTGAATATTGTCAAGGTTGCAATAGTAGGACTCTCACAACCAACCTAGCTCAGAGAGTTGACGCAATACAGTTAGATATCGTCACCCTTAATTGAAACAAAAAGATCAAGGAGCATTGATAAACCATGGAAATGTAGAAATCCACAATTTGAAAGATCGCTCAGGGTGACAAGAGGACGAAATGGATACACAACGTAGGGAAAAAATTGAGTTAAAGGAACAACTCAAGCAGATGAAAAATATCCTCAATGAAGAACTCAATGCAAGTCCTCGACAAACAATGAAAGAATTAGATTTGAATAAATTTCCTCAAGATGTTGGCATACTCAAAGGAGGCAAGGATAATGTATTTAAATAACATCTATTTTTTTTTCAAATGTTGTCTTTTGATGGTTTTTTATGTAAGGTTTACACCTACAAAAAATCCAATATTACAAATATGTGGCATGTTCTAAATGTATTTTTTGTCTATCTCTTGATCACGAGACACAAGATTGAAAATTTGAAGATGAAAAGATCTAATTACTGATGTATTTAGCGTGACCATGTACATATTTATTGTGCAAATATTGTTTCTTGTTTAAAAAAAATAAATAATACTTGTATTTTAATAACTATATTATAACTCTTTTACATTATTTTTTAACGCTTTTTATATTATTCTCATAGTATTTATTACATATTCATTATTATCATTTATTAACGTCATTTGATATTACTTTATTGATCCATAAACTATCGTGGATATTCCACCGGACAACTCCTCACAATAGATCTGATAATATTATATTTAAAATATGAGATTCTACACTATTACAATTTTATTTAATTTCTAGATTTGTCAAATTAACTGTAATCAGTGCATGCATGTAAAAGTAAATCAAGCATAAAATTAGAGAACAAAAAAATAAGCTCACACACACATAATACACAAGATATGCTCTCTGGGAAACTCTTTCGGGAGAAAACCCAGCTAGAAGGTGAGGTCGCTTCGCTCTCTTTCTCTGTCTGGAAATATGGCTACAGATACAAAGAAGTAATGCCTGTGGCCTATAGGCTGCTACAATGCACATATCCTCTCTATGTGCTCTACCTCCTACTTCTCCTGGCTATATTTTCTCAGCTGTGGAACAAATGCTCTCCAAAGAATGGAATGCCTCTACCTCCTAGTGGCTCGGTTATAACACAACCCGATAGCCTACCATTGGTTAAATTTGATTGCATCAAATCTTAACTAGAGTTACAAATAGACTCTTCTAGAGTATTTTACATAAAAAACAAGTTTCTAGTCCGTTTTCCATGAATAATGGGGTTGACATAGCATCCTCCCGAACTATAGGTGTGAAAACAGGAAGGTCAACTTCTAAGTGGCATAACTTTTGCGTACAAACTTTGATTCACACGATTCTTACATCGTTAAAAATATCTCTGTGTGTATAATAGCATGAAAATGTGATTCACATAAGTGGAAAAGATTGACCCCCAAAAGGCGTCACTTGATGCCTTAAAATTCTACCAGAAGGTTTCAGAACCTGTTTTGCCAAACTGGATCCCGCTAGTAAAAATGGTCTCGTGAGCTAATTCCTCCACTTTTTCCACTCAAAATGCATTGAGATGGATGAAAAACAATATAATGATCCAATTCAGGTCACACCTCCCCATTTTGGGAGGATTTTGGTCCCCAAAATATTTTACTGAATGAGGTGAGGAAACTTTTCCTCCACCTTCTCTCTGGTGTACCATTTAGCTTTGCCTAGAAGTTGTCCCTTCAACCCAATCTGCCAAAGGTCTTTTTGACCTTGTCTTGTAGTTCTGGACCTATTCTACAAAAGTGTATCTTCTATCAGCTTTTCCCGAGTGTGTGGTGCCAAATCATCCACAGGAGGTAGGACCTGATCCTCTTCTTGATCTCACATAAAAGGCTCATGGAGTTTCAAATTCTCCACATTTACATCTAAGTAAATGCTCATATATGGTGGTAAACCTTGTCGATAGGAATTATCACCTACTTTTATAGTATCTCAAAGGGACCATACTTTAGAGCCTTGATTTTCTTACCACGCCCCTGTAGCCTCTCATTGTTCAACTCTAACCATACTATGTCTCCCATCTTAAATGATTTCTCAGTTCTGTGATGATCATGCCAGGCCTTATACTTCACCTATGACTTCTGCAATGTTTCCTATACCGGTCAATGGATCTCTGATCTTCTCTATCAAATTTTCAACCCTCAAAGCATATCCTGTAATGTCTTCCTTCACTCCTTCTCGCTGCCCATATGCAATATCCAACGGTGAAGGTGGAAACTATCCAAAACAAGTTTCAAATGGGGACTTTCTTATAGAAGTGTGGACTACTCTATTATAAGAATGTTGTATATATACCAGATTTTCATCCCAGGTCTTCGAATGCTTCTAGTTGTAACCCCTTAGAAGTTGCACCAAAGTCCTATTGACTACTTTTGTCTGCCCATTTGTTTGTGGATGGAATGTTGTAGATCTCTTCAACTTCATGTCCATCATCTCCCACAATGTAGTTCAAAATGCACTAAGAAATATTGTATTCTTGTTTGAAATGATCCTCCTTGGTATCCCAAAGTGCACCCAAACATGTCCAAAGAACAAGTTTGATGCTTCTTGTTTGCTGATGGTCTTTTTATAGGGAATTAGAACACACATATTGCTGAACTTGTCAACTACCACAAACAGGTAGTCATGTCCCTTCCTGTTTGTCAGTAAACCTCCCACAAAGTCCAATGAAATGCTTTCCCAAATATAAGTAGGTAGATGTAAGGGATGATACATACCCTGTTTCCTATTTTTGGGCTTGCTAGTACAACAAAGCATGCATCCTCTTATGAACCTAGCTACCTTCTCTTGCATCTTGGCCAATACACATACCTCTGCAAGTTAGCCACGATCTTCCCTACACCAAAGTTCCCTACAACCTTGGAGGTGTGAGCCTCTCTAATTGGTTGCAAACACTCACCTTTAGAAACACATAGCTTATCCAGCCTATAGAGTAACCATCATGGAGATTCTAGTCAACGATGTTGTCACCATCACACAGATGACTCTGAATCTGCAACTGCTAATACACCTACTTGAAGTCCTCATATTCTGAATATGCCTCTATGTATGCATCATGGGTGAATGGATCTATGTGCATAAGAGTCCCAAAGCTGTAATCTTTGACTTGGGTGGCCTTGAAATCAAATCTGTCAACTTGTTTGTGACGCCCTTCTTATACTTGATCACCAAATGAAACTACCGTAAAAACCCTATCCACTTGTAGTTCCTGGTCTGCTGTAGCTTATTATGGGCCTGCAAGTACTGTAACGACGGGTGATCTGTGTGGATTATTTTCTCCTTTCCAATTAGATAGTGCTTCCACTTCTTCACAACTTGCACCATGGCATAGAGCTCCTTATTGTAGGTAGGTTAGTTAAGAACTACCCCATGAAATACTTCAGAATGGTAACAAACGGGCCTTCCTCCTTGCATCAAGACAACTCCAATAGCATACCCATTCGCATCTGTATCCACTTCAAAGGGCCGTTGCAATTTTCGTAATGCCAGAACTAGTTCTTCAATGATCTTATTCAACTCATCGAAAGCCTTTTGTTGCCCTTTTCCCCACCGAAAAATCTTGCCACTTGATATTATGGCATGGAGCAGTGCTGCTACCATTGAAAACAAGGCTATGAATTTCCTCAGGTACTGTGCTGCTCCAATGAAACTCCTAACCTCCATAACATTAGTAGGCACTGACCATTTGATGATGGCCTCCATCTTGGAAGGATCTGTCTTCAATTCTTCTCCACCAATGACATATCCCAAATACAACAAGGACTGTTGCGCAAACTCACACTTCTTGAGATTTGCTAGCAGTTGGTGCTTCTTCAATGTTTCCAGCACTTGCATCAAATGTGAAATATGCTCCTCCCAAGTAGTACTATACACCAGTATATCATCCAAATAGACAATAACAAATGAATCTATAAAAGGGTGCAATACATCATTCATTAATCTCATAAATGTAGTTGGTGCATTACATAGGCCAAATGGCATAACTAACCACTCATACAAACCCTGCCTGATTTTGAAGGCAGTCTTCCATGTATCTTCTTCTTTGACTCGAACCTGGTGATATCCAGACTTCAAGTCCATCTTGGTGAAATAATTAGTAGACCATCTATCCTGGGCAGGGGGTATCTATTCTTGAGAATGATTTTATTCAACACTACAGATCCTCCAAGTCCCATCCTTCTTTGGCACAATGATGATGGGTGACCCACATGGTGATGTACTCGGTCGAACGACACCCTGTTCTAGTAGCTGCTACAAATTTTTCTTCACCTCACTTGCTTCTATAACAAACTACCTGTACAACCCAATATTTGGCAATGGGCAGTTTGGCAATAGGTGGATCTCGTGCTCCACTTCTCTCTTAGGGGGTAGCCCTTTAGGCTCTCAAAACACGTCCTTATATTCTTGTAACAACTCCAATTGATGTTTTTTTCTTAGTACACCCCTCTAGGGATGCCTTGCCTCTTATTAAATCATATACAGACTGATTTTCCCTTAAAAACAATAAAACATACTTCTTGCTAGAACTGATCAATTTCTAGGGTTGGTTGGCACTTACCAGTGAAATTTTGACTTGCCTTTGTGTGCGTTGAGGATGAATGATTGTCCATCCTTGATGAACCGGTACTGGTTAGCTCTCCTCATGAATGTTGCTTCAAGCATGTACGTGTATGAACTCCCAAACATGAATCCACATACATAAAGGGGAACCACATCCAGATCTACTTCATAAATAAAATCAGCATTGACAACAAATCTAATTTCACTATTTTGTTAGCTTCATCTCTACATCCTTATGTACCCATCCTAGTGGATATGGGTTTGGATGATCATGAACTTCCAGCCCCAACTTCTTGACCATATCTACTGCAATGAGACTTGTCAGGGATCCTGAGTAAAACAGAGCATTAATATTCGTCTTCTTGACCTGTATCTTCACATGGAAGAGTTTGGTCATTTGTTTCTCATCCTATTGTTGAAGGCTACTCAGATTCACCTCCTTTTTCACCAATGTACAATCGATCTACTCATCCACGTCCGAGATGCTTTCAACTTGGTTTCTCAAATTAATGGCTATGAGATTCTTCTTCTTATTATCTTTCTTCTCGTTCTTTGGGTTTAGTGTTAGATGCAATTTTCAGCAGTTCTCCTCTGTATGGTCATCAATGTTGTAGTGGTTGCTAGGATCTTTGCATTGTTTTTTTTTTTTCCCCTCCTTATAAGCATCTTGTTCCTCCTTTTGCTTCAATCCACTTGATTGAAGCTCTTTTCAGGCATATGTTCTCCAGGTATTGTGCCTGTACACAAGCCTCGTCCACTGTTTTGGGCTTGAACAACATCACTTTCTCACACATATGGCGGTGTAGACACCCTAAATACTTAAGGAGTACATATAGGTTCTTTGGAGAGATACCCAACATTATAACCATCTTTCTAAATTATGTGGCGTACTCCTACATGCTTTGGCCCGAATTTTTCCTGAAGTAATGCCACCATATTAATTGGTCTTCCACGTACCCAATGGGATAAAACTGTGACCTAATGAGGGTTTTGAAATCCTCCCGCTTAGTCACTAGAGGTTCTCCCTCCAACCTTAGGGTTTCCATGTGGCTCTCCCACTAAGTCAGTGCATGGCCCTCCAATTTCAGTCGCGCGAATGAGAAATTATGCTCTTCCTCGATCTGATGGACATTGAAATAAACTTTCAGTTGTTGCAACTAGTGATTCGGCTTTAGAGTGTTGATCTTGTAGTGGTATGGCTTGATATCAACTTTTTCTTCCACTTTAAACAGGGATTGGTTCACGACACTCGAACTGGGTTGATATTTTCCAGGTTCTTTCTTCGGCTAGTTATCTACATCTTCTCGATCTCACGATCGCCCTTCTGATTTGTCCTCTGCTTTTGAACCCCCTTCTTCTTCGAACATCCCCATATTATTTCTTAAGGCTGCCATGAAGAGGTTTACATTGTGGCTTATATTCGTGACTTGTTCTTCGAGCTACGAAAACCTCACCTTTGCATGATCACAAGCTTTGTTTACAGATTCGTCACCCATGATTAGGGCTTTACAATTTTTGGCCTCACTGATCTAAATCCCTGCAATCTCCACAAAATACCCAAAGAAACCTGCTTTGATACCAAATTATCTATAAACTTCCATGGATATTCCACTAGACAACTCCTCACAACAAATATGATAATATTATTTAAAATCTAAGATTCTACACTATTAGAGTTTTATTTAATTTCTAGATCTGTAAAATTAACCCTAATTAGTGCATGCATGTAAAAGTAAATCAAGCATAAAAGTATAGAAAGAAAAAATAAGCTCACACACTCATAATACACAACATATGCTCTCTAGGAAACACTTTTGGCAGAAACCCTGCTGGAAGGTGAGGCCGCTTCGCTCTCTTTCTCTGTCTGGATATATGGCTACAGATATAGAGAAGTAATGCTTGTGGCCTACGGGATACTACAGTGCACATATACTCTCTGTGTGCTCTACCTCCTATCTCTCCCGGCTATCTTTGCTCAGCTATGGAACAAAATTCTCTCCAAATAATGGAATGCCTCTACCTCCTAGTGGTCGAGTTATAACACAACCCGATAGCCTACTAGTGGTTAAATTTGACTACATCCACTCATAACTAGAGTTACAAAATAGACCCTTCTAGAGTAGTTTACATAAAAAAACATGTGTCTAGCCCATTTTCCATGAATAATGGGGTTGACGCGGCATCCTCCCGAACTATAGGTGTGAAAACAGGAAGGTTAACTTCTAAGTGTAATAAATTTTGCATACGGACTCCGATTGACACAATTCTTGCGTCGTTGGAAAGTTCTTTGTGTGTAGAATAACATAAAATGCGCTTCCTGGAATGTTTCACACCCCGTTTTGCCACACTAGGTCCTGCTAATAAAAACGGTCCCGTGTGCTGATTCCTCCACTTTTTCCACTCCAAATGCATAGAGATGGATGAAAACAAGATTATGATCCAATTCAGATCATTTATATACCAATTTATTAATATTTATATATTAAATCCTACCATGTTATTAATTATTCTAATATTATTATCACTAAACTTAGGGTATGGTTTTTTGCTTTTTGTTTAAGGGTTTTTTAACCAACTATTTTCTTGCTCCTTTTCCACGTATCTCTTACATATAGGTTCTTTGTTGCACTTGTACTCTTTGACTCACTGTTTTGAAGATGGATCCCTATTCAGATTCAAAACGCCAATAATCAACATGACAATTATAAAAAAATTGAAGCACGCTAAGGAATAAAGATACATCCAAGGCTATCCAACATGTGGAGATGGAAGTGTAGGTAGGTAATGCACTGATGGACAATTCTCAAGGAACTTGGAGTAGGAAATGCCCCTAAATGGTTAAAGAAATCAAGTTGATATCCTAGAATATAAGGTGACTAAGACCCTCTTAAATATCTAAGCAACAACAATACGAGGCCTAAACTTTATGATCACCCATATGATCTATGTGAGGTGGGAGAGATTAATCCTCATCAAAACTTCCAATCACAACAAGGGCTATTATAATTTTGATAGAACAAGAAGGACAAAAATAGAATGAGGAGGAATATTAACACTCATTTGAATTGCACCCAAAAAGTTGCATTCAATTGAAGTGATTGTGACGAAGCATGAGCATCCACATATACTCTTTCTGCTTCTTCTTCTTTTTTTGACTAGGTTGAGCCTAGGCCAAAGCCAACCCATTTACTAGATGAAAGAAGAGTGATCAACCCATAGTGGGATTTTATCACCTAGATTGTGCGAGGCTTGATCGAGCCTAGATGCCTATTGGGATAATTTAATTACCACAAAGTGGCTTCCATCCTCAACCCCTCCCCGTGAAGTTTGAACTTGAGACTTGGTGAGAACTGAACCCCACTCAAACCAAGGGATCTACATCTCATGGGTCAACATGCACATATAATTTAAGTGAGTTGCAAAGATTCCTTTCATCATTCCCAAGGGGTTTCTAGTGATAAACAACCTGATTGTCTCACCCCTATAAATATTAACTGAAATGACTTTGCTTTTAGGTTTATTATGATAATTTAAATTTTTAATTATTGTTTATATAGAGGAATCACACTATTTCTTCTCATAATACTTATGTTTAATGTTTATACATACATACATACATGTGAAACAAAAAAACTAGTAGATTTGTCAACTTTTGCCTCTAATATTTAACAGACTCACTTTCATTAACTTCCTTGTGACTCTTATTATGTATGCACATGGGGTGCTCCTATGAGACAAAATCATATACTAGTTTTTACAAATACTCTTTTTTTGTTGGCATCATTCATCATGGAATCCTATAAGTGTGCCTTGCGAAACTACTCTTGCAAATGCCTTCAAACCCATTTTACTTTACTTGACTCAATCATAATCTCTATTTGTAATTAACCCAATAAACATAACTACAAATCCATGTTCCATGACCTTCATGATTATCACCCATTTGTTAATGGGCTATAAACCAATCTAAAACTATGTAAAATGCACACAACAATACAAAACTCACACAACAAAGACTTGAATGATTAACAAAATAAAAATTAAAACTTTCCTTGAAACACGTCTCAAATCCCCTTGCAAGTCCTCCAACTACTATTGTTTCATTGGTTGTTATGCTTTGATCCTCCCCTTCTTCCCATTCTATCTTTCCCATTGTTTATGTTACTTAAAATCATGGATGGTTTTTATTCCAAAATATATCAATTCCTAAGTCATAATTTTGGGTGTTGTATGATGCAGAAAAACATAGCTAAGGAATCATTGATATCATTTTCATGGTCATTAGATTTGATGATTTGGATTCAGGAAGATTTAAAAGCCAATTTTAGGCATTAAATGGATGTTATATTGATCAAAATTTAGTCAACATGGTTCATAATGCTTCGTCTTGTTCTACTCATCCAAAGCTTTCAACCAATCCAATCTACTACTTTTGTTGCTGTTGGACTTGGATCTGCTGCTGATGGGTCTGCTGATTCATAAGTAGATTGACCAGTTGAAGAAGTTGTTGGACTTGACATCCCACTTAATTTGTTAGAGTGTTTTTTTACTATTGTGATTTTTTTGTCTCATTTTCTCAATTAATTCACTACTGCAATATAGGATTGGAACATCACATCACAAGTTCATCATCATCATCATCATCACTATTTTATATAAAAAAATCAAGTTTGAAAGCTAGAAAATAGAACATGTGCCAAGAAATCATATTTTGTGTCAAATTTGTGTCACTCCTTCTGACACATACTATTTTAAGTGTCATTTTAGTGGCAAAGGCTACAATTCACTTCTATAATTGAGTCAATTTTGTATCTATGTTTTGTTATTTATGTAGGTTTTAACCCCGTACGTAAATTACCTGCATATGAATTCTAAATCACAGAAAAAAAAACAATGCGAGAGCATAACACATAAAAACACATATGCACAGAGATATTCCCCTGGATCCAAAACTGGGACTACCAGCTTGATTTTTCATTATGTTCCTTTTCAATGTTACAATACATATTTATACATGCCGAAGCATCCAATACCATGGACCGAAAAACCATCACGTCCAATACCATGGACCAAAAAACCATCGATCCAATACCATGGACCGAAAACCATCGCGTCCAAAAAACATGTGCGAAAATCATGCACAAAACCATAGGTGGGTCCGCCCAACCTAACATAGGGTCCAAAACCAAAATTTTCCGGGGCGCTGCCCTGGACCCCATAAAGTGGGGTTACGGGTACCCCTCAAACCCCCTGTTAACTATGTGGAAAGAATATAACACAACCCAACAATCTCCCACTTGTTGTTTTCTTTCCACAGGGGGCCACAGGAGAGCATAATCATTTTTCCAGCCCTGAAACGCCCATTGTTTCTCTACACCAAGAGAACTTCTTAGAGCTCATAGATTTTTTCAATGAATCTACAATATTCTTCAAAGTGTCCACCTTTACCAGCAACACCTTTTTGTCTTCTATCATATCCCTCACAAAGTGATACTGAACATCAATGTGCTTTGTCTTT
>APFE030678775.1:302163-328903 GCA_000404065.3 Pinus taeda
AAATTTTAAGTGAATCATTATTTTTGGAGAAAAATTTCAACTATCATTATTTTTGGACATAAAATTCATAAAAAATTCTCCTTTTCAACTTATTTTTTTTAAATTTTTCATAAATATCATGTGATTTACACTGAAAAATCTCTCATAAACTTGACATGGATCACAGAAGCCTCAATTCAACATTGCTATTTTTTGTTAAAAGGCCTGAAAATACATATTTTTTAATTATATCTATCTACAATATGTGCATTTTTTAAACCAAAAAAAGAGTTTATGCCGAATTCATCTTTTTTTAGTGAAAAATTATTTTAGGTGTGTCGAAGTATGTAATTAACCATATATATAATCGATATAAAAGAACTTTTACTTTCAAAAATATGGAAGGGTTTAATTATTGATTTTTATTTTTAACTTCCAAAATAAAAAAGAATAATTGTCAATAATGAAGAAACATTGCAAAAAAGAAAAGAAATCAAAAGTCTGAAAAACCTTAAAAAAAGTGAACACTTTGGACAAAAAAGCAGAAGAGAAAGTAAGACAACTAAAAAATAGTTTAAATAGCCAACATTTCTAAAAAAAATGAGCAAACTCAGGACATTAAGAAAATAATTTAAAGTGAGTCAAAATAATGCCCTCCTCGAAAAAAGGATGCATCAACACTTTTCAAAATCTGCATAAAAATCACCAACATTTCAAAAAAATTATCCATACTTAATACATAAGAAAATTTAAAGTGTAAAAGATAAGCCCCCAAAAAAAGATGTTGATGTTGCATCAACACTTTTCAAAATTGGCATAAAAGTCATTAACATTAAAAAAAATGTGCATACTTAATACATAAGAAAATGTGAAGTGTAAAAAAAATGCTAAAAAAAAGTTGTATTATGAATCAATGCTTTTCAAAATTAGATGATTTTTTTCTACCTCAAAAAAAGAATACTTGATATAGTTCTCATTTGATAGTTTACATTTTTAAACTCTTTTGGTAAGTAATAGAGGTAATATTTATTAGCTCACATTTTTAAGCGCTTTTAGTAAGCAATAGTGGTAATATTTATTTCACAGCTTAACTTTAAGTAATATGACCTTAGAATACTTTTCATACATATTTTTTACTTCATCATGCCAGAGAACAAGGCCAACATCACCACTATGATTCAAACCTGTGTAATGCCCTTCAATGGCTGTCTTTTTTTTCATTTTTTTATAACATTTGGAACGCATACCTAATCTTTGGCAGTAATGAGTCCTTTTATAAAGTAGGAAGCACTTATACAATCACTCATAAGATTCATGGTTCAAGTCAATGTTACTATCCATAGTTGGTCATATTAGGGTTTCATTTTTCATCAATGAACTACAAGGAAACAATAAACCAAAGTTCAAAATCACTATAGTAGCCATAGGGATGTCCACCACTGAAATCATGCTTAACTAAGGCACATGCCATATGAAAGGGCCATATGAGGCTTTCCAATGTGATCAAGATAACTCTCTTCTTACAATTTCCCATGATTTGTGCAACAAAGGTTTCCTTTAAAATCAATATCTTTACATGCCTCCTAGTAAGCACATTTGTCCAAGGAATATTGGAAGGTTCCTTTTCTTTGCTTGTTAATTTATTTATAGTTCACCTAAGAGAAAAATACCTTTCCCATACCCATGGATTCTTGATGTTTAGGAGCAACAAGATTCAAACAAACACAAGATGCAGTCCAATTGCTTCATGAGTATTTTAGAAAGAAATCACCTTAAGGGATGAACATAATAAGGTAACTCAGTGTCATCATCGTTTTCACTTGGCCCTTCAACCAATTAAGAACATTTTGAATCTAATCTTGCCACCTTTAGTTACATGTCCTTAGCCAAAACCAAAATTTAAATTTCTTTGATATCATATCACAGGAAGCACAATATCAAAGATGCAATGTCACTCTTGTGCAAAATTTCATATGGTTTTCAACGTCGATTTGGGGCATAACTTGTAGGAATTCGTTCTTATGTCATTTGCAATGCTCCAACAATAATAAACTGTGATAGAGGAATTGATCTTGTGCTTTGCAAATTGGGATTTCTTTAAATATTTCCTCACCATGCTGCGAACCTTCCTTATTCAAATGCGCCACTAGGGAAGAAGGGGATATGTTCTTGTCTCCTTTTCTGTATTAGCCTTTCATAAACATAGTGTTGCAACCAAGTGTTGACTTGTCTATTCCACGCAAGTGGTAGTTCTGCAGCACTTTCACAAATTCTACACCAGGGATATCAACATTTTTTACTCGGTCTCACTTTGGTTTGGGAGGCTTGGAATATGACCATCGACTAAAGCCAAACCCTAAAACAAAAAGGGAAGCTTCCAAGATCGAATAAATGAAGTAATATTTCCATCGAGCTGTAAATCCACTTATGTATTGGTAGACCAACTACACCCAAAATTATGATTCCTAATATGCTGGTTCATTAAAGCGAGAAAGAGGAACTCGTGAAGCCAGCTACAAGTATATCCCCATGTAGGATGCTTCTTGAGCTAACACTTGAAGCATGCCACAATAAGGAGAAGGAGGAGATATATCACTACATGGACTCCAATCTCCTTTGTTTTCTGTCTAGTCAAGTTAGTTTTTTATCTCATAACTAGGTCCAACAAAGTGACCCCCACAACAAAGGAAATAGCCCACATACTCTACAAATCAAGAGAAACTAAGCAACTTGTTTTTCTTTTGAGCTTCATGTAAGCCATCTTATTTTAAAATTGATCTTCAAAGTCAAGACCTTAAGAGCAGCAGTTTTCCACTAGATTGAGATGGCACCAACGAAAGATGTTACATTCAAAGCAACTATGGTTTTCCCAATATGAATAAATTTCACTAAAGGAGCTCCCATGTAATTCAACAAGCTTCTCCCTTGGTATACTAGATCTCAGATGTAGTCCATCTCTATATTATGACTAATGAAAAACTTCAAGAATCCCACCTTCTATAGTTCTACCAATGCCATAAACATAAGACATGAGATTGCTCGATCAAATGGCATTTCTGCTTCTAAAAGTGGTTTTCCTTCACATTGAAGAGTCCAAATCCCTATGGGATCATGAAAGTTAGGAATTCCACATGAAGAAGAAATCATCAGCTCCAACAAATGCAACTAGGTACTTTCTCTCTTCAATGGGTTTTTCCATCTCCTTTGCATCTTTCAAAAAGCGGTATCTCCTTCCTTGTCTACAAACTACCAACTTTAGGCCTATTATCATCAACAACCACCTTGTCCATCTCAAATTGAACTATGGCCTCCTCAACCTCAATTTTATCTCCTGGTTTCTTGAGAGAAGTTGCAAGAGGCTCATCAAACATTGATTTACCCATGAATGGCACCATAGCCTCAATGAGTTCATTGGCATCTGATGCAAATGAACTAGTCCATGTTTGATAGGGAGAATCTTTGTAAAGGCCAATGTTGATAATTGCTAGTAACTTCATGCTAGAACCATCTTTCAAAAGGCCCGATAAATCCAACAAGTGACAAATTTTCCTTTTAACCTAGCACATAAGTGGAACAATTCCCACACTTGAATTTTTAGTCATTGAAATCCCTGAGGAACTCTTCTTGTGTACGATTTTTGTAGAAAGTAGATTGGCTTAGGCTAGATTGGTGTATTTTTACCATTCATACCTACAAGATAGGTAAAAACCATAACAAGTACCATGTGGAGACAAAGCAATAAATTTAAGCTATGTGAAACCAAATCTAGAGCAAGGCTAAATATTTTGTAATGTTGCTTGACTGCACAAGCCACAAACCATAGTAAATTCATGTAGGATGAGGGAAAGGGTGAAAAAAAACATGCACTGCTTGATGAAAGTATGATCAACCATGGCCTTTGATGATATCTAGGCAAGTCATGCAACATGAATCACTACTGGGGCCTTGAAAAACAAGGGAGGCCCAAAATTTTAAGTGTACAGGTTAAAATATTTGGGGGTGTTGTAGTGACTACAATATACTTTTTAAGCATTTGGAAGAACATTGCATAAACAATCAATTGAATTAACATGACACATGTATGTTTAATGATATTAAATATACCCAAAATAATAATTTTATTAATGTGGAATAACATTTTAATAAAATAAATACATCATTGTGGTGTATTAAGTTTGTATGTGAGAAAACATTACAATTATAACTACAATAAACACTATAACCAACATGATATCATGAACAATATAATCCTTAAAAGTATGTTCTTCCATGTAAATATTGATGGGTTTAGCATTTAATAAGTCAAATATTTTCCTTCATTTAAAATGTTCTCTTACATGCAAAAACTTTTGGGTTAGTGTTAAGAAATATAACCTAAGATAAAAATTTGGTAGAAAATTCTTTTAAGTAATATTTAAGTATATTTATTTCATGATACCAATTTAGAGTATATGGATGTAATCACCTTGTAAATTGAAGAGTGTCAACATATTGACATCTCATCAAGGATAAGGATGGCGACCCATAAAGGAGTGATCTTAGACTTTGTGATTGTTTGGGGACCCAGGGTCTAACAATCTGCTTCTCAATTACAGGTTTAAATAAATTATACTAGTGATAAAACATGAACTAGTCGATAAAATAATGTCATATCCAATCTTCAATTTGAACCTTCTAAACTAAGTTTTGATGAAAATATGTGTTATGAAACCAGCTCACAAAAAGATAGAAAAGAGAGATCAACGCCTTAGAATTCAACCTCTTCGAGGGGGCAACCTCCTTTACATTACATAAATGAACAATTCTTGAATGATACAAATGAAAAGACCTCCTCCTATATACAGGAGTCTAAGGGGTCATAACATACATCAGAGCGACATAAAATAATAATGTAAAGGGCACAATAATAACAATAGTGAACTTCTTGGGGCCAAATAGTAACAATATGGGCACTACAGGGTACATCAATATAATAAGTGGGTTGTACTAATAACAATAAGGGGTTACACTAGTAGTATAGGGGCCTAACAATATGCCAGAAAAAATTCCAATAAGGATGTTGAAGGGTTCATCTGAAATGAATTTTGAAAGATAGTAGAATTTCTAGAAGTGAATATTTGCAATGTCTTGCCATTGCAAATATGAAAAGAAACATGCATTGATTGATGAAAGTATGATCAACCATGGTCGTTGATGATATCTAGGCAAGTCATGCAACATGAATGACTACTGGGGCCTTCAAAAGCAAGTGGGGCCCAAAATTTTGAGTGTATAGGTTAAAAATTTTGGGGGTGTTGTAGCAACTACAATTGGTTTTTTAAGCATTTGGAAGAATATTGCATAAACAATCAATTGAATTAACGTGATACATGTATGTTTAATGATATTAAATATACACATAATAACAATTTTATTAACGTGGAATAACATTTTAAGAAAATAAATACATCATTGTGGTGTATTAAGCTTGTATGTGAGAAAACATTACAATTATAACTACAATAAACAATATAACCAACATGATATCATCAAATATGTTCTTACATATATTTATTTTTTGGGTTTAACATTTAATAAGTCAAATATTTTCCTTCATTTAAAATGTTCTCTTACATGCAAAAATTTTTGGGTTGGTGTTAAGAAATATAACATAAGATAAAAATTTGGTAGAAAATGCTTTAAGTCATATTTAAGTATATTTATTTCATGATCCCAATTTATAGTATATGGATGTAATCACTTTGTAAATTGAAGAGTGTCAACATATTGACATCTCATCAAGGATATGGATGACGGCCCATAAATGAGCAATCTTGGTTTTTTTGATTGTTTGGGGACTGAGGGTCTAACATTCTGCTTCTCAATTACATGTTTAAATAAATTATACTAGTGATGAAACATGAACTAGTCAATAAAATAGTGTCATATCCAGTCTTCAACTTGAACCTTCTAAACTAAGTTTTGATGAAAATATGCCAGAAAAAATTTCCAATAAGGATGTTGAAGGGTTCATCTGAAATGAATTTTGAAAGATAATAGAATTTCTAGAAGTGAATATTTGCAATTTCTTGCCATTTCTTGATTACTTAACAATTTGATCATTTAATGAGTAATTTGGCTAGAATAAAATGAGTTCTACTAATTGGCGAACAAATAGGATCATATCGTCATATTATTAGTGAACAAATAGGATCACTGAAGTGCTCTATGAATTTAGATACATCTATATCTTGAATAACATCCCAATGAACCTTTGCTCCTTAGATTTCCAAAGAACAAGATAGAACTGCAACCTTCATCGACCAGATCCAACAAATTGAAGAACAATGAGAGGATTCTAAATTTTATGCTAGATCTTTACAAGTATGCTCATTTGATGAAATTGATTGATTGCATTGTAGATGTCCTGTAAAGGAGATGAGTTGCCATGTTATAATATCCAAATTTTGATTGATAAGAATCTTAAGCTTAAAGCTTGAGTATAATCATTGATAATCCCTTGATTAGGTGCATAGGGAGAATATCATTGAAGGGATCCAAGCTTGAGTTTTGGGATCTTCAATAGCACTTTTATCATTGCATTTGGCGGATTTTGGTTGATCGCTAACCATTTTGACTTGATCATTATGGTGGTTTTGGTTGACCACAAACCTTTTTCACTTGATACAATATATTTAGTGGTTTTGGTTAACCACTAAGTTAACCATTTATTTGTCCTATTGAGATGTAGGAGAGTACCATTTTTTTATCGATGTACTTTAATTTTCAAATTTTAGAATGAATCCTGGTTAACCCAAAATCATAATAATTGTTTCAAATATATATGCTTTTATATCTTCTTTATGCAAATATATATTTACTTGTGTTTAAACTTGACAATAAGACTTATGCAAAATTTTGACCTATTGATTCCATTGCTAAGAAAAACATAATGATTTGTTTTATTTTTAACTTTCTTTCTCTTTTTACATAGATTTGAATGATGGTTTGCCTTCCCAAAGTGAAGATAAGAATGAAGATCAATGCACTCATTTTCCATGTGACCAATTCGATGACAATGTTGGTATTTAGCATTTGGATTGAAATGCAATAAGCGAAGTGGAATCTTCTTGAAGGAATATGACATTATAGAAGTAAATTTGCTTGAAAATGTCAAGAATATGAAATGTAACTTCCTTATCATATTCCCAAAATTTGATTATAGACTTCAAAATACTATTTTGAACTTTTTACTTGAAAATATTTGGAATTTGATTTATCGCATGCTATTTCACAACAGAAAGATTTTCAACAATGAACCCTTGAAATTCAGTTTCATGTAAAACTTAATTTCTATTTAAATTTGTAGCTGCATCACAACATTGATCTTGTGTTGTCTGTTGATTGGAATCTAGACTTTGAAATTAATGGACACCTCAAAATCAAATAAGGGATTGTTCTAAACAAATAATAATCTATAATGTTGTAAAAGTTTTTCATTTCTGGAGTTGTATTTCAAAATCGCATAATTATGACTTAGTGTAAATAAGTTCAACTTTATCTTATGAAATTTGCAAACAGTTGGAACAAATCGCAGAGTTTCTTTGTGGATTGTGATTACGTTGTCTTTTTTAGTGAGTATTAGAATGTTTAGTAACTCCAATCATTCTTGATTTCGAGCCGTTTGAAACATTGAATGATGCCTCCTTATAAGGGTCAGTCTTGGGACAATATTATTAGTTAAAAAGTGTGATAGAAGCAACATAAAAGAGGGTTTCTTGCAAGTCCACGTTTTGACAATAAGATCCAACAATTTCAATTCAAATTTAAAAATTGGAGGATATTCAATTTAGATTAGAATGCGCCAACAATTACAATGCAGATCAATTTAATTTTGATTTGACACTTACAAAATATTATCACAAGTATTAAATGTTGAATTAATGTTAAGTATTAGAATTAGCACTAATGTATATTTGTCATTGAATACCGATGTATTCACAAAATGATTGAAAATGATTTATGGGTGCTTGATTGACATTACTTTTATGTGCTTGACTTGCATTAATTTTATTTTTTTCATTTGTCTAAGTTACATTCGATTGTAGGCGTTTATTTGATTCTCATATGCTCTTGCTTGTAATATGAAGAAATGACTAGGTAAGAATAACAACATGAGTTAGATGACACTTTAGCACACAAAATGTCATTGATTCCCCTATTCAAATTTCAAGTGGATGAAAATATCTAAAAAAAAATCAATCACCAAATTATTGCAATAAAACCTTTGATCATACACCTGGTTCATGTATTACGAAATGAATATATGAGTCTTTAAACTTGTCTAATAACTTGATTAAAAAAAATACTTATAATTGTCTTTATTAAAACACTATCAAAAGATCCCTTTTGAAGTGAACAAGTTATTAATACTTCAACGCAAGAGAATGAATAAGTTCCATTTTTTTATTATCTGTTACCTCCTTCTCCACTTGATTTTACAGAATTTAAAATAATGCACACTACCATTCCACTCTTCAGTCACTTACCACTTTTAAGAAACTTTTCATGATTATAAATGAAAACATAAGAATGCTTCTTGTCATTGTATATTTGGCATAAACAATTGTCAACTCATAGATGATAATGAACACAAAATTGGGTAGTTTGAGATAGTGAAGTAGAGAGCAAACACTAACAAGTGTTAGTATTTTTATTGTGTCATTGTGAAATTAAAAATTACTAAACACATTCATAGTCCCATGATGGAAGATAATTCTTTAATAAAACTATAGTGGAGTTCCCTATTCATATGTGGCCTATCACATCCCATCTCTAGGGACTTCTACCCCAAAGATAGAAGTAGGAAAGAAGGAAGAAACACCAACAGCTGGTCAAATGTGGCTAATTGACTTTCCCTCTTTAATAACAAAGATTATATTTCTATTGAAGAAACTATGGAAATGTGTAACATCATAAATACCACAACACATTATGTCAATATTTTTTGAGTATGAGAGAATATTTGGACATCGATGAAGCAACAAATCCCATATCAAGGCACACATTGATTGTTGAGGTAGATTAATGATCTAGTCAGAATCACAAATATTTCAGTCATAGTGGAGACTGATGACACACTTCATGGGAAACTCTTATGCTTCATCTCACACCTCATGGGAAAGTCCCACACTTCATGGGAAGAATGAGAGGGTTGTACTTTTGTTGGTTTAGATATCCTAAAGGGAAACTGATATGTTTACATATGTTCAAACAAATTTCATAACTGTTCACATACAAATTAGGAAGTTTCACATACTTCCTAGAGAATGATCACTCCATATGCGGCCTTGGATTCCAACCCATACTCTTTATTCAATTTGTTAGGAAACTTTTAAATGAAAAACTATAACTTAAATTGAAAACGATGAGGACTCTCCATTAGTTGGAAGCCATTATTGGTACCATCCTAGAACATTCAACAATTTTACTTATTCGATCATTACCATTTCTTTGGTAAAAATACAAAAAATTTAGTTGCAAACATAAATAACTCATAGTCTCACATAAATAATTTTTACAAAAAAAAAATTATAGTTGCTGTATGAATATATTATCATGACTTGAATCACAATTGGTTCCAAGATTATTTAGAAAATTGTTTAGAGCGCTTGATTTTTGTAGAAATTTTAAGCATATGCAGTTCATGATCCAACATTGAGGCAATGGTTAAGGATTTCATTTGAGGAAGAATGCAATAAATAGAAATAATTATTTATGAGAAATCACTTCATGGAAGTAGATTGTTCAAGTGCTTATAGATCATAAAGCTCACAACATAGATCACATGTCCACAAAATAATGTGCAATTTAATACACCTTCACACTCACTTATCATTCCCCACCTTACAAATCTATGGTCCAATATGTGTAATGTGTTCAAAGAGAAAATCCATGTGCTGTGGTAGCATATCTACGCACTAATGTATAAATTAGAAACAAAACATTTCCTTAGTTGTTGTTGTTATGTATTCCATATTCTAGATGTAAATAAAATTATTCAAGACGTGTATAAAATAATTGCATATCAACAAAGAAAATAATGATGAAATAGTTTTGTTTTGTCATTACATCACATATTTTCATTCTTTTCTGATGGGTTACACTCTCATGGATCACTATCATGAGGGGCTACAATACCTCACCTTCCATGGATCACTACAATGGAGTCATCATGTGTTGAACACCATTGGTTACACCCTTTGAATTTCCAATGGACTAGTACCGTGGAGGAACTACTAGGCCTTTCCTATATGGTTTGACTATAGGCTACACTCTCTCACCTTCCATTTATCACTACCCTAGAATCATCATGCCTTGAACACCATTTTGAACCTCCCATGGACTACTACCATGGAGGAATTACAAGGTACAACCTATATGCTTTCACCATTGGTTACACTCTCATGGATTACTACCATAATGGGCTACAATACCTTACCTTCCATGGATCACTAACATGGAGTCATCATGCCCTAAACACTATTAGCTACATGTTTTGAACCTCCATGGACTACTACCATGGAGGAACTTCTAGGCCCCTTAAGAGTTAACAAGATTTGATATTATCACCATATCTTCACCATGAATATGATACCATATTAAGAAATATAACAAAAGATAATAACTTGGCAGAAAAGGATTCAAGCCATATTCAATACTATACTTATCCCATGATACAATTTATGGCACGTGGATGTAATCACCTTGAATTTAAGAGTTTTAACACACTAACACCTCATCAAGGATAAGGTTAACAACTCATAAATGAGTGATATTGGTATTTGTGATTGCACAGGGATTCACAAATTTAACATATAACAAATATTCATTCAAAATATGTCCTTACATGCATACAGTTGTGGGGTTGGCATTTAATAAGTCAAATATATTTCATTATTAACATGATAAAATACTTGTTGCATTTGGGGCTAATCATTGTTATATTTTGTTGTGGCTCATATAGGTGGATGAGGGCCATATACATAATAATAAACATATTAATATGGGATGCCATCCTCATAAAGGAATGCATTGTTATGGCTTTTTAAGTAGTTGAGAAAACATTATATATACAACCACCACAAGCAATGGAATTGACATGGCACACATGCATGTCTAAGGGATAGTAAGAATGCACATAATAATAGTCTTAGTCATATTGATGTGGAATAACATCCTCAGAACAAGAATACATCGTTGTAGTCTATTAAGCTTGCATACATTCGACATTATTAAGATTGTGTTTGAGAAAACATTACAATTACTACTACCATAAGTAATGTAACTAACGTGAGACATGCACATTTTTAATTGATGGTACTATATGAGATAGGGAAGATGCCATAACAACATCTTGGGTACTTATACTCTGGTGTTATCTCTTTGACTGGTGATGTTCATGGTGGTTTAATACTTCATAAACTACAAAATTTTGACCACAATTTTGAATGTGGGATTATCATATACATTCTTTTTGTATTTTATACTTAAATTTTTTCCACAAGAATAAATAATAATCATTAATGTGGAATAAGATCTTCAACAAATGATATGACATGGTGGTCTAATAAGCTTGCATTTAAAAAGGCATCATAAAGTGAATTGAAAATAATTTGGATCCACAAAGTACACATGCACCTCTAAGCGATGTTAATTTTAGAATGAGGGGTGATAATATCACATTAAACTATAAATTGGTGCAATTTTTAGTGGTAAAGTCATGATGCTTGAGGTTGTTGCATGTTTTGGATGGGTTCTGTTTGTTGTAGGTTACTAGCCATTTCACTTGATGGTTACCACACATCATTGGAATGGTTATTTTTTAAACATTATTTTATACATGTGGCACTTTTTACAGATATATATATATATATATATATATATATAATATAATATATATCATTTTTTGATATTTTCAATTTTTTTTACAACTTTTCTGCCAATATAGAAAGGTACGATTATACAAAACCACCCTTGAGGGGCTAAGAAAAGGGTCAAACCACAAAGAATCTATAGGGGACAACCAATGCACCCATAGGAATTGTGGTATCAATGGGTGGTGTAAAGCCACCACCCACAACATCAAAATATACACATACATACATATACATACATATATGTATGTATGTATGTTATATAACAAAAGGTGGATTCACTAATAGTAGGGAGTAGTAATATTGCACATGGTATTACAACCAACTAGAAACTTGATGATGGAGGTATGACAACTAAGAAGAGTATTTTACAATACCAATTATATTATAGAGAATGAATATAATACAATTGTTTAGGTATAAGTTGTAGCATTATTAAATGTGGAGTGAATTCATTCACAAATAGTAGGTTGTACCATTCTTAATAATGTGCCTAGTTTAAGGTGACTTTATTTAGGAAATTTTGGAGGTGCATTTGTCATGATTGAGATCTTTGTGAATGGTTTGGGCTTTTCTGTCATTATCACAACCCCGTCTTTATACTATTTTTCTCCTCCTTGATGCAAGTTATCTCCTTTTTGGCTAGACACATTGACCTCTCTTGTGATCATTGGTTGGCCTATGAAAGTCATTTCATGGAGCTTCCCCTTTTGAAATGACAAAATTTTCCTTATCCTTATGAAAGATGGTTCCTTCTCCCTCGAGGAAAGACATGCCTCCTTCTTGGATTGGAAGTTGTGTAGTTGTTTGACCTAATAAATGTAGCTATAATGTCGCCCTTTGATGACCTTGTGGGCGGGCCTTAGTAAGGAATGAATGTATCCTTCAAGAGATGTTGTTGTATATCATCTCCATCCTTTTGCAAGGATAAGTTTACCTCAATTTTGATCTTTAGCTTGATCCATTCTTGGTTAAGGAAGAAAACTAAGTTCTTTCCAATAGGATGATTTATAAATTTGAAATGTTTGGCCAAAGCCTTTTGAGCTCCTTGTATATTTAAGGTTTGGGGTTCCTACTTGAAGGAAATTTTGGTAATATACCCTTGTACCAAGGGGATTCTCATATGGAATTTCATTTAATTAGATAAAGTATATCCTGCAAGACAAGCCTTGCTTTAGTGGTGGGGTTAATATCTTATTGCATATGCTTCTTGTCTCTCAAATATTGGCATTACAACTCCCTTACCATGATTAAAAAACAACAACAACAACAACAACAACAACAACAACTCTTAATCAATTTCTTGCTTTGATAGCCAAGCATGTGGATGCTCAGTCTTTCATGAATGCTCAAATATGCATTGAGTCTAAATGAGCTCACTTAAGAGATCATTCATGAATGTAATGTTGATAGTTAAACTAAAATGATATACTACAAAGACATTTCTTTTTGTTGCAATGTTTGGTATGATTATGATCACTTAAATGTCCAATATCCAAACTTTATTACTTTGGCCACCTCTTAGATAAATAAGCACAAAAATTGTAAATAAATTAGCTAGAAGGGCTTTGTCTTAGAACACCATTAGGTGGAACTACCTGTTAAAAAAAATTCTAATGTAAATTTCAAGACTGGATTATAAGTTGTCCTATCCTTCCTTAAATTGGGAATGATGTTGTGTTAAAGAAGATGAGCATTGTATAGGGATTAAAAATGGGATGGCACTGTTTGTGCATAAGAAAAAAGCCTCATGTGTAGAATCTATTTCCCTCGTATGAGGGTTGGAAAATGATTGAGAAGAAAAAGACAAAAAATAAAACCTTGATGCAATTTACCTCAAATCCTTTGGATATTATTTATTATACTCCCATAAGGGTTAATAAATATAAGGAATTAGTCAAGATGGATGTTGAGCATACTTATACTTGTGTGGTGGGGGGTGGTAGGAGAATATCAAACAATTTTTACTTATTTAAACATTCATGAACCATATGAAACAATCACATATGAGATCTATCAGTTGCAAAACACAGAACACAAGATTTATGTGGGAGCCTTTTCGAGAGAAAAACACGAAACTTATTTTTATAATTATTTGGAGTCACCATCATATTATTCCAAATATTTGTAGGCACCAACCTAATGGAGACACCAATCCCCACAAATACAAAACCTGGTAGGCACCAACCTGCTTTTCCATATCTTCATAGACACGAATCTACTAAAGACACCAATCTCTACTATTAAGCACTAATATAGCAAGAGATAGTAATCTCTTTGTTTATGCAGCACCAACCTACATGTAGCTTCTTCAAAAAATGATATTCTCACTAAAGAGCCAGATTTTCTCATTGATGTGCCAAGCGAAAGTTATGCTAACTTTAAAAAAAAATATTTATTTTTGGCCTCTTCCCAAGAGAAAATTTGTATAATGTGCCATTTGTCCAATTCTTCATATTTGATTTTGATTTATTTTTATCCAAGTCACTTTGGTATGTATCCTCAGATCTTTAAAATTTTCAGTGTTCCAAGAAACTAATTATAGTGGAAATTCCATTATCACTCTTTTGAAATTGATTTTAGGACCATTTATCATAATTTTTGTATGGCTCTTGACATGATGTTATCCTTATTTGTAAAAAGAAGAAAAGGAAATTATTATAACGGTCAAAGATTTTTTTTATAAGCATGGGTTTCATGCTCAATTTAGTTTGTTTATAGGTCAAAGCACCCATTGAGTGCTTCTAGGGTTGAGTCATACGTCATATTCCTTGTCATCATGTAATAGACCCTTCTTAGGATTTTTGTGTTAAGAAAGAAATTTGTACTTGTGTCAAAAATGTAAAGTTTACCCTCCTCCATCAAATCAGCGTCAACATCCATCAATTCAGCCTCATTGAAGGGAATCAACGTCACACGAAAGACTATATATAAGTAGTAAACTTGACCTATCTTGGCACCAATGAAACAACCAATTCAGTTTGCAATCCTAATAAGTGTGAAGGTAAGAAAAGTAAGTGTAAAAGGCTTGAATAAGGAAGAATAACCCTAGCGAAGGATAACATGTTGTTTTCTCTTAGTTTTAGTCCCCACGTGCGAAATTTTTGAGTTGCAGGAAAGCCAAAAGTTGCAGGTCTATAGTAGAGGACGAAATTTTGTTGCAGGAGGCCAAGGTCTGAAGGTTGACTCATTTTGAAGGAGATTGAATTGGATTGACTTTGTTGGATTAATCTCAATTGAAATAGCTTGTCTTGGAAAGGCTGACTTGGTGAATGGAGGAAGGTTTGATGTTGGTATAGAGGTCTTGGTTGTCTCATTTGATTTGGTTCTTGAAGAAGAGAAGAAAATTTTGTTGGGCTTTCCCCTAAGAGAGGGGTTTTTCCCTAGTTGAAAGCCTACATCTTGTGTCCTTCATTGCTTTGATCTTAATATTTTTGGTTTTGATAGTTTCTTGATGATAAAAAGATAAAATAAGACATAAAAGAAGATAATAAGAACTCAATTACATCACAAGTAATTACCAAGATAAGAAAATGTTTATGAATTTTTTATTTTCTAGCATGGTATCAGAGCTAAGGTGAAGAAAGGAAAAAGGCAACTTGAAGATGATTTGCTCTCTAGTAAGGGTTCAAGAAGAAGAAAGGTAGTATTGGAGGTTCTATAGAATACCTCATTAAAAGTGACTTTATCAAATATATCTATGGCATCATCAATGAAATCTGAGAATAAGCTTCAAGGAGCTTCTAACTTTAGAGCATGGAAGACAAGGATGGACCTCATCCTTGCAAGAAATAAAGTATTGGACTTAGTACAAGGAAAAGAAAAAGAACCAACTAACGATGTTGGAAAGGAGAAGTACAAGGAAAATGGCATCATAACGATGAACCTAATTGTGGATGGAGTTAAAGACAATTTGATTCCCCATATATTCACGCTAGATACTTCAAATAAAATGTATGATGCTCTCTCCAAGTTATTTACAATCAAGAATATTGGACAAGTGTCAAGTCTAAAGAATGAACTTCAAACTGTCAAAATGACTAAAGATGATACAATTTCCTCTTACTCTGCAAAGATTTCCCATATAAGATATGAAATACAAATAGTTGATGAAATAATCCTAGATAAGGAACTTGTGATTGTTTATTTATTATGACTACCAAATTCTTGTAATGCCTTTGCAGCAGGAATAAGTAGTTGGAAGTACTCTCCATCCTTTAAGGAAATGTGGTATGCCTGTGCTCAAGAAGAAGCTTGTCTTGCCTTGATATGAGGTAAGTAAGAGGATGAAGAGAATACCACCTCAAATTCTTGTTCTTCCCATTTCAGGAAGAAAGGAGGAAATACAAAATTTAAAGGGTCAAAGAAAAATCATGCGAAGATTGAACTTTCTAAAATAGAATGCTATCATTGTCACAAAATGGGACACTATAAGAATCAATGTCATGATAATCCTGAATAAGAAGAGAAAAAGAGACCAAGCTATAATTGACAATAATGATAATCCTCCAAAGAAGACCAAAATTGAGGATTCTAAAGTCAAAGACTTATTCTATTAAGCCTTTAGGGATGTTATCCCTTGTATATCCTTTATTTATTGTATAGGTAATTGTTTTTAGGGGTTTGTAGATATAATGTGCTTTGATAGAAAATTATATGAGTTGTTTTGATAAATTGAAGAAATCCCTCACAATGTCTGGCTCGATGCAAAATCAAGAGGGAGCTTCTAATTTTCACAAAAGATAGGTATTATTTATTAATTCCATCCATATATATTTAGATTTTTTTTCTTGATTATAATCCTTTTCCTTGTGTTTTCTTTCAAAGAAGGTTTACAAGAATATTCTAATGAAAGGATTGTGGCCAGATTCAGAGGGAGTCTCCAAAAGGAAAACTTGAGTCTTGAAAGAACCCTTGTTACGGAGGGAGCCTTTCAAGAGGAAGCCTTTTAAGGTTTATAAAAGGAACAAATCAAGGTATATTTAAAAGTTATAAGAAGGTATTCATCATAAGAGAAGGTACGATCACTTTAAATTTATTTATGTTGATGACTCTCTCATATCTAGGGTTTTATTATAAAATCATGAAGTTTCGTATATTGTTAGGAAGTTTGATCTCTATATTAAGTCAACCCTTGTAGTATCATATTTTTCTACTTATTCACTTTGGTAAATCCCTATATTTTTAGGGTTTGATGATAATATCTATGGTTTATGGCAAAACCCTAGAAGTTGATATAAGATCCTAGGGCATGAAAGTGAAACCCTAGGTGTAAATTCTTCCGCACAATTGAAAACCTAACAATGTTTAGCTTTTGGATATATAAGGCTTAATTTATTATTTAAAGTTTTGATAATGCTACATGCTCTCCTTGTGATTGATAAAGTTAATTTCATGCTCTTGTACATATATATTTGTGCTTGGTTGTACTTGTTGATAAAATTTGCAATACATAGTTGTCGAAGTTGTAAAGATATAAGACTATCTTGTAGTTGATGATGACTTTATGATGTTAAGCATGATGGAAATAAGGTGTTGTAATAACCCTGATGACTTTGAATATTACATTGATGATTGAAATATGGCCTTGTTTCCATATGAAGATAAAAGGAATGATGTTTTGAAAGAACGAAATATCCGATGAAATGATGATGCAAAAGAAAGAGCATGTGAAGGATAAGAATTATTGATGATATCCCTAATTGAGAGGGAGCTTGGATGTGTTTCCTTTATGAAAGAAAAGTATGTATCCTCCCTAGTTGAGAGGGAGGAAATGATTCTATGCCTCATGTGTCATGCACTAGGCCAAGACTAACAACCACATGTTTAGTGAATGCCATGAGGAGATAATGAGATCATAGAATAACTAAAAAATTTCTGGTGGTTATTTTTGATAAGTAGTGAATAAGACTCGGCTGTTTTGAGTAGTGTTGAGGTTGAGTTTGGTGTTGCTTGAGAAGTTGGAAAAGCAAGCTTTTGTCAAGATTTGATTGGATATTGTGATAACATAAGAAACATTAGAATGGTTGTAGACCCCAAATTTTATGATAACATATTGATAATAAGAACCAATATATTGGAAATTTGATATTGGTTGGGGTCATGAAGCTACAATACGTTCTGATAGTTGAACAAGTAGTTGATGTGTTGATCTATTCCTTAGAAGTTTGAATATTTGATAAGAATGCTTGGATTGATAGAGGGAGAGATGAGTACCTTAAGTTGCGAGCCCATATGATTGTATTAGGGAAGGAAATATTGATGATTTATAAACCCCTTTCTAGGGTGGTTGAAGATGTCTATATTCCCTATTGTGTTGGTGTCTTAGCTTGGTTTTTGTACAAAGCTCAATTGGAATTTAATATGTCGGCCTAAATGACACCGAAGGATCCATGATAAATAGGTGTCTTGGATGACACTGAGACCCCTGATGATTTAATGTCTTGGTAATTGACACTTAGATCCTTGATGATAATGAATTGGATCTTTGAATTGGTGTCTTGGTAGGAAGCCTAGATGACACCTGGATCCTTGTTGGGTGTGTACCTTGGCAAGTAGCCTATATGGTACCTTGGTGGGTTGATACATTGAAATTTTTGGCCTAGATGGTATCTAGAATTGTATATGATGTTTTAATCTTCTTGGAAAATTTCAAATTGTGATCAAACTTATATCAGTTGAATAATTATGAATACCTCCTTAGTTAAGAGGGAGTGTTGAAAATGTAACTAGTATCAATCTTCATAACTGTTGTATGACTCTTTACATGATGTAATCCTTATTTTTAAAATGAAGAAAATAAAATTATTGTAAAGATCAAAGAAAAAATATTTTTATAAGCATGGGTTTCATGCTAATTTATTTTGTTTATAGGTCAAAATCACCCATTGAGTGCTTCTATGGTTGAGTCATAATTCATAGTCCTTGTCATCATGTAATAGACCTTTCTTGGGATTTTTGTGTCAAGAAAAAAATGTACTTGTGTAAAAAATGTAAAGTTTACCCTCCTCCACCAAGTTGGCCTCAACATCCATCAAGTCAGCCTCATTGAAGGGATTCAACCTCACACAAAAGACTATATATAAGTAATGCATTCGACCTAGTTTAGCACCAATGAAATAACCAATCCGGTTTTCAATCCTAAGAAGTGAAAAGGAAAGAATAGTAAGTATAAAGGATTGAAAAAGGAAGAATAACCATAGCGAAGGAAGGAGGAACCCTAGCAAAGGAGAAAATGTTGTTTTCTCTTGGTTTTAGTCCACACGTGTAAAAATTTTGAGTTGCAGGAAAGCTTAAAGTTGCAGGTCTACAGTAGAGACCGAATTTTGTTGCAAGAGGTAGAGATATAAAGTTTTACTGAGTTTGAAGGAGGTTGACTTGGATTAATATTGTTGGATTAAGCTCAATTGAAAGAACTTGTCTTGGAAAGACTGACTTGGTGAATGGAGGAAGGTTCGATGTTGGTATAGAGGTATTGGTTTTTTCATTTGATTTGGTTCTTGAAGAAGAGAAGACAATTTTATTGGGTTTTCCCTTAAGAGAGGGGTTTTTCCCTGGCTGAAAGCCTACATCCTGTGTCCTTCATTGTTTTGATATTCATGCTTTTGGTTTTGATAGTTTCTTGTGTATAAGAAGATAAAAGAAGATAATAAGAACTCAATTACATCACAAGTAATTATCAAGATAAGAAAATATTTCTGCCTTTTTTATTTTCTAACATTACAAACCATAGCTTTCACGGGGTGTATCTCCAAAATTATAGCGAACTAGAATATTATTTTTTTACCAAAAATACGTTGAGCCATTTTCTCAATATTCTCAAAATTTCATTGTTTGATTCTTTACAAAAGAATAATTATAGAAAAAGTTCCAAGTTCACTCATTTAAAATTTATTTTAGGACCATTTGCAAACCTTGAATTCCACAATCATATCTCTAAATTTATGGTGAACTTGGATATAAAATTTTTAACAAACATACATTGAGATGTCTTCTCAATATGATCCAGAATTCATCGACCGAAACATCCCAGAAAATAAATGATAACGAAACTACTGAGATGGCTCATTTGAAGTAGATTTTAGGACCAATCACAACCCCTAAATTTCACAACATATATCACCAAAATTATAGTCAATGAAAATATGATTTTTAACCAAATAATCCCCTCAATCTCTCCTAAATTTTCTCAATACTTACCCATTTTATGCATTGAAAATATATAACCATGGGCTTGAATTCACCATTTCACTTTGTCTTTTGACTTCACATTTTCGAACGAGTACTCTCGTTTTCATACATGTGGATACTTATATATATGTATACATTTTACTTGGTTAAAATTTTGGGCATTGGGTATCTCTTGAGGAAGAAATTAATCCTCTTTCTTATCCCGAAGGTAAGAGAGAGGTTGTTGTTACTAGGCCAACACTTAGTATAGACTCACTTAAGAGCACAACAAGTTATTCTATTACATAGTGTAAACATGTCAACGTTTAAGACTTGAACCTCAATGGTGAGGATAATGACTATTCTAGCCCAACCACCCACGCTAAACTCAATTGATAGATATACATAAATACGCACACACATACACACACACACACACACACACACACACAGATATATATAATATATATATATATATATATATAATAATAATATATATTATATATATATATATATATATATATCTTGTGTGTGTGTGTGTGTGTGTTAAATATATACATCCATACATACATGCATTGTAACATATAGATAATATCATAGAGATTTTTTGAGGAAAAAATGGGCCTCAAACAAAAATGTACAACCAAAATCAACTTTATAAGAACCAATAGGATTCAATATGACGATTTCAACCATGGGGGGATGATTCACCATTTTTAGAGTAAAAAAGTAAAAAAAATAAAAAAACTATTTTTTCAACTCGTATTTTCAACTTATCTCCCTACAATTTTACTCAAATTTCATGCGGGAGCACTCATTGGATGCATAATTTAATTCCTCATCCAAAGGGTACCCATGTTGCATATTTTTGATGGACCATGCTACAAAAAAAATGAGAAATACATGAAAAAGTTTGATTGCAATCATGCTTTTCTTGTATTTCTCATTTTCAGTGTAGAAAGGTCCATCAAAAGTATGCAACATGGGTACTCCTTGGATGTGGAATTAAATTTACATCTAACGAGTTCCCCCACTTGAAATTTGAGTAAAACCATGGGGAGATAAGGTGAAAATACGAATTGAAAAAATAATTTTTTCATTTTTCTCTATAAAATGTGATGGTGTAATCTAATATTATTTTATTATTTCCACTATTATTTTTATAATATTCCTTAGGAGACCCATTTTAGACCTCAAAGTATAAATGTGTGTGTGTGTTTACATTTTGTTATTGATGGCAACCTTGAAACATACTCCTATGCTCCTGTTCTAATTCAAACCCCCTCACCCCCCCACCCCCCCGACATCAATGACAAAGGGATGCACCCCCTGAACTTGTGCTTCTCCCAATTGTTATCCACATCAAATTCCTAGCCAATCAATCGCCTAGATAATAAGGCAACATGGTCCAATTGATCAATTGAATAGATAAGAGCACATCATTATTTGTCAATCCAACATTATATGTTATGATAACAATATGTATCGATCATATTAGTTCACAATAAAATATCTAAAAAACACAAGGTAATTGTTTGCACAAATCCCATTTGACCAATTGGTCAAATTTTCAATAACTCAATTGAATCAGTAACTTCAATAACACTCCCCACCCTCAAAAGACAAGGGGTTTTTAGCATAAATTTCAATACATCCATTCAAAACTTAAAGAATAATTAAGGGAAAATTGATAAACCAGCCGCTCAAAATTCGGTCAACTGGTATCTTCGAGAGATCCTCTATTAACCAATGTCAATTCCTTAGTTGCAAGGAAAAGTAGCGGTATATTATTCTATAGACGAGAAGACACATTTGTGTGAAGTCCTCAAGTAGTTGTTCAAATCATTCCACAATCTTGCATCGTTCCATCCACAATCTATTTTGATAGTTGACATTGGTCCATGATTCCTCCTTTAATGACACTTTTGCAAACATATAAAAGTACGATCACCAATATTTGAAGAAATATGATTCCTATTTAAATGTATCTAATTCTTATGATAAGGAGAATTATAAGGTATATATATGAATACGATTCGAACAACCTAGTATACCAACAACCCCATTAATAACATTCTCAATTGTTGTAACAATCACTCATTAATTTGTTCATCACAATTGGCAGGGGGTTTCTCTTTAGTATGAATCCCACCTAAAGGAAATATTACTTATTTCATTTTAAATGCGCTACGTATAAACAATGAGGCAACAATGAAATTATATCCAAGTCCTTCTATAGATGTTTGTATCTCAGGAGTAATTGACGAAACAATGCCCTACCCATTTTCCACTTCTGCCACTAGTATATCCCATTCTACTTAGAAGTTGGTATCTAATATGTGTTTTTAAAAACTAGGAGAAAGATCATTGGTGACTATCAATGCCTAAGATGAATCAAAAGGAGAGACATTAGTTGTCTCACAAATAATGGTACTGAAAACATGTGACTCTGACATCTCATCGACAACCTTCTTCTAAGCCTATAGTAATTCATAAATGGTGTCATCATTCTTTGTGTGCTATAACAATAAGGAAACATGATCTTCCTTGAAAGCCTGATATGAATCAAACATGTAATTATTATTTGTTTGAAGTGGAGTAATTTCTTCACAAAGCTCATGAATGGTGGCTTGCAAATGGAAAACCTCATTATTTAACTACAAAGTGGTCTTCAAGTCATCAATTTCAACATTGTTTTCAATATTTAATCTTTTATTCAACTAAGTAATTGTTTTCTCTATTTCCTTTCTTAAGATAAAAATTTCAAATTCCAATTTCTTGCAATTTTCTTCCTTTTCCTTCAGCTGGATTCTCACTACTTCTTCTATCATTTTTTCCTCTTCTAGATGAATCATTAGGTTGATAATAATCTTCTCTATCTCAGTTAAGGCTCTATGACATATTTTATTTTGCATCATAATCCTCCTCTTAATATTTCTACAACTTCTCATATTGTTTCAATTTTTTTTTCTTGAGCTCCTTTGTTTCACTTAAGGCACAAATGATTTATTTTTCAAGTTCCACCTCCCCATTTATTTCAACATTTTCCTCTTCTTGTGAATCTATCATTTCTTTGCATTTATCTTCATTTTCCAATACATCAATCATTTTTTTAATTTCCACAAAGATATTTTCTTCCCTATCATTATCGAAGTTTTTGTCATTACTATGTTAAGACAAATCACTAAGCTCTTTTGAGCATATACTCTCCTTTTTCTTATAAGAGTTCTTCTTCTTTTCACAATTTTCCTATTTTTGGTTCTTTTTGTATTGTTGATATTTTCTTCCATTCTTTACGGTATGGTATTCTTCATCATTACTACTTTTATTCTTTGAATATGGAAAATTAGTCGCAAAACATCCTATTTTCCCATAGCTAAAGCATTTAAGGGCAAGTTACCTTTGTATTTACAAGATACTTTTTTTGAGTTTTCGCACAGTTGTGTTTCTTGACATATGTTTCACTATTGTAGATATCACTTTATTCATGCTCTTTGTTCTTCATCTTCATTGAAGCTTTGAAGTCTACTTCTTTCTTTGTTTGATTCTCTTTCTCAATCCTCATTTCATATGTTGTGAGAATCCCATGGAATTTATCCATTATCAACTTATCAAGATCCCTCATTTCTTTAATAATGGAAAATTTGGAATCAAATCTCAAACATAGTGAATTTAACACCTTTTGTACAACCATTGGTTCTTCAAACTTTTCACCAAGCCTTCTAATGGTGTTGACAATCTCGTCCACATGAAGGAGATAGGCTACAACATTTTTTTCATCTTTCATTTTCAAACTCTTGAATTTCCTTCTATGGGTTTGGAGCTTTACTTTCTTAACCTTGTCATCACCTTCATAGATATTTGAAGTTTTCCCATGTTTCTCTTTCCAATTCACAATGCATCACCTTGAAAAAAATTGATTCTAATAGACCACACAAGATAACATTCATGGCTTTTGCATTATGTTCACTAGCCATCTTTCCAACCTGATACATTGGTGGAGTTGATGGAGTTTTATAACTAGTCAGAAAATGTTATCAAATTTCAAAGCCAAGATCAATTAGATAATTCTGCATCCTTATACTCTAGAAATCATAGTTTGTTTTTTCAAACAATGGGGATTTTCTTGTGGATAAACATTCTTGACTAGTTGTTAGAAAATTATATATTATAGAGCAATGGAACACATAAAATATTGCAGAAATATAAACACAGAAAACACACAAAACAAGAGAGACACAGATATATGTGGTTCACCCAGTTTGGGCTACGTCCACGGAGAAACAGCCAGTACTTATTTTTATATTATCTAGCAAACTGAAGAGATACAACCTACAACAGATCCACTGTAACTCCCTCTTCGCTCTCAATCTCATCTCTCTTCCTCACTAAGGATACAGATATACGTAGACGCAATACAATTCCCTCATATATAGTGATGGGTTGCCTTCTAGGGCAATAAACCATAAATTAGACATAACTTCTACCGTCAGATCATCCGCCTAATGAACGACCTAGATTGAGTAGAAATTACTATACTTTTACAATTCCCCCCCGCACCCCCCCGCGTGGAGGGGTGTACAATCTTCCTGGGGTATACATCTGGCTGAAAACATTTGAATATGGAAGATAATCAGGCTTCACACCCAACAGTCTCCCACTTGGAGATTGATTATAGAAACTCCAGCGCTACTTCATTTGCTAGACAATGACTCCACTTTGGACTTGGCTGTTTCTCATCTTCTTAATCATACTTGAAGACCAATTGAAGCTGAGCAAATTCTTAGTTTCTCCTTGGTTACAACGTTTTTTAACATATCTTCATGATTCTAGCTAGTGTGTATCTTTTCCAGCTTCAACTATCCATCTTCCAATGCTGACCATATGAAATGGTACTTGAGCTGTATATGGTTAGTCTTGGAATGAAATGCAGAGTTATTTTCAAGATGTATGGCACTCTGGCTGTCACTGTATAACCTGCCCAACTCCTGCTTCTTACCTAATTCATCCAAAAACCTTTTTAACCAAATAATTTCTTTACTAGCCTCTGTAGCAACAACATACTTTGCTTCTGTTGTTAAGAGTGCAACAACACTTTTCAGTTTTGAGACCCAAATGGTAGTTGTTCCACCTACACTAAACACATACACTGTTGTGCTCCTCCTATTATCTCTATCACCCGCCATATCTGCATCAACATATCCATGTAGCGAAATGTTTGAACCACCAAAGCATAATGCTTGATTTGTTGTACCTCTCAAATACCTGAGAATCCACTTCACCACCATCCAATGTTATTTTCCTGGATTATTCATGTACCTGCTTACAACTCCCACTGCATGTGCAATATCAGGCCTTGTGTAGACCATTGCATACATTAAGCTTCCAACTACTGATGCATATGGAACTTTAGACATATAATCCATGTCTTCCTGGGTCTTTAGGCACATCTACTTACTAATTTTGAAATGGCTAGCAAAAGGTGTACTAATTGGTTTTGCATTGTGCATATTAAATATTTTCAACACCTTTTGTATGTACTCATTGTAAGACAATGTTAATTTGTGATTTTCTCTGTCTCTAGTTATTCTCATACCAAGGATTTGTTTTGAAACTCCCAAATCCTTCATTGCAAATGAATTTGCCAATTTTATTTTGAGCACATTTATTTCCTGCATGTTAGACCTTGCAACAAGCATGTCATCTACATACAATAACAATATAATATAGCTGCCATAATTTTGCTTTTTCAGATAAACACAATGATCAGAGTGACACCTGGTATAACCTTGTTCAGACATAAACTTGTCAAATTTTAGATGCCACTGCCTCGGAGCCTATTTTAAGCCATACAAGCTCTTCTTCAACCTGCACATTAGTTTCTCCTTCTCTTTTACCTCATATCCTTGTGGCTGCTGCATATATATCTTCCTCCAAATCCCCATGGAGAAAGGTTGTCTTTACATCTAACTGCTCAAGATGCAAATCTTCAATTGCTACTAGACTTAAAATAGTTTTGATTGAAGTCATTTTAACAATAGGAGAACATATTTTATCAAAGTCTATACCCTTTTTCTGTGCAAACCCTTTCACCACAAGTCTAGATTTATACCTTTTCCTACCTCCATCTTCTTCCTTCAACTTGTAAACCCATTTATTCTGTAATGCCATTTTACCTGCAGGCAACCTGACTAAGTCCCAAGTCTGGTTATGTGCTAAGGATTCCATCTCTTCTTTCATGGCTTTCTCCCACTTCTTCCTGGTTTCTACCTGCACTGCTTCTTCATAACATTCTGGTTCACCAGAATCAGTCAACAATACATAATATATGAAGGAGAGTATCGTTCAGGGGGTCTGCTTATCTTGGTAGATCTTCTAACACCACTTTCAGGTGTTTGAAGTGCTTGTTGATGTTTTGGTTGTTGTTCTCGCTGTTGATAATTATGATTTTTAGGCACCATCACTTTTCCTGTGATATCGTCAAGCAATGTGTATTCTTTTTTTTTCCTTTTCCTGTTTCTTTTCCTGTAGCTGATCCTTATACAAAACCTTTTCATTGAATATGACATCTCTGATCCTAATGATTTTGTGTTTTTCATAATCATAAAAGCAATAACCAAAATCATTAACACCATATCCAATAAAGGTACATTTCTTTGATTTTGCCTCAAGCTTTG
>APFE030678775.1:329780-373166 GCA_000404065.3 Pinus taeda
GTCTCACCTCGCATAAAAGGGAGAACTTCAACCTGAAAAGGGAAGTCTCAACCTGTGATGGTTTAAGGATGACCAACAACTCTGGAATGCATAATGCAATTCCTGGAACTCTTCCAAAACTGGCAAGAAGATGGAGTCTTCTGCTAGATGAAGTGTCCCAGATTGCCAACTGAAGGCATGTTCACGAGCATCTTTGTCTCTGGCTACAACTCTGAAACTGGTGTGGCAGGTTGTGGCTCAGGCTCGCTTGATGTGACTCTGAAGCTTGTAGATGACCATCATTTTCCCCCCTGTCAAATACAAGGTGAGATGATGGAGAAAACTCATCTGCAAGACTGTTCAATACTCTAGAACAAGTTCTAACATGTGTTTGGAATATCTTCTTGGCTGTTGATGCCCATTGCCAAGAAGCGATCCATCCAAGATGAATCTTTGTTTTTGAAAGACGTTTTCTTTTGAAGCATCCGTGTGAAGAATGGCTAGTTTTATGACAATGCTTACATGGATGAAGATCAAAGCAGTGATCTTTCAGATGGCCAACTCGATCACAGTGTTGGCATTTCACGATCTGTTGTTGTTGTTACTGTGGAAGAGGAGCAAAGTGTGGAACAGCTGACGCTGAACTATCATGAGGAGCAGGTGAACTGTCATGAATGAAACCAGCACTCTGAAACTGAATGGGTTTTGAGTAGTCTGGAATATTAAAGGACAAGTCCTTGTCATACCCAAGACCAGTTTTGTGCTTGTTTTGGACAAGCTGTTCCCAAGGTCTGATGATGGGCTTGGGAAGTGCAGACCGAGTTTCTGCATCTGCATGTACAACTGCTGCTTTATTTGAATGAACTGTAACATTATTGACTTGCTGTTTATGGGACTCTGTTTCAATATTCTGAACAGAAACAGGTTCAGAATGATGACTCCATTGCTGTAGTTCTTCTTGCTGTAGCTTTGTCTCAAGCTACAAAAACTCAATATTCTCATGTGCATTTTGGAGACAAATTTTAATATTGGAAAGAGAGGTTTCGTTGATCTTAAACATCTCATCACCAGTGGAAAGTATTAAATTATTCAGTAATTTCAATACATCATCTATTCTATCCATTTCAGACCAATATAATCATAGAAGTGATGTTATCTTCAGCTACAAATTGGTCTATAAATTGATAAATAATTGCAACTATTAGATGAGTAGCAGGATACCAGACAACACAGTAACAATTTCAATGTAGCAAATGACTCGCTGCTTTAATGTACTTGAATACAATTTAGATGCAGATCACCCTTGACACCTTGAGATTTTAGAGCACAATTAAATCTAGCGTAATTTCTCCTCAAAGATCTTAGCCATTGACGGTCAGATGAAGCCAAGAATAAACAATTTTCTGTTTGCTATGTTCAACCCTTTTTCGTTGGTGTAAACACTAGCAAGAAACCCAACCTCTTCACTGTTGTAGCAGCTCCCACACACTGATGCTTTGTGTGACTCGGCCTTCCTAATGGAAGAAATATATATCTGGAAAAATATGCTAAGCGCTTGAGAACGCAGACTTAACTTCCACACTTATTGAAGTTTATGTTCAATGATTTAAACACTGTGTATATAATGCAAACTATTCCACCACTTCAAATGAACCATAGGTATCACAACATAGGTCACGAATTTTCGATTCATTTCAGCGCCGAGAGCAAAGTATGGAAACACAGGTCACAATTTTTTATTTTTTATTTTTTTATGAAGGAAGCTCAGCAACAAATATATATTAAATAATGAAATCCGATAGTAACAACCTTAACAAAAATTGAATTTCCATGATGGGTTTTTATCCCCAATATTCAATACTCCGAAATTGTCAAGACTAAAACAAGGAACACTAAAATCCGGTGAACATAATTGATGTACTTCTGTAAAAGTCTAATAAGCTTCTACAACAACAATCAGTAGCTCTTGCAATAGCCCACATAAGAAATGACTCCATAATTGTTGTTCACAATGATGAGAAAAATCTTAAGCCACGAGAGTGTTGGCAGTGGCAGATTCATATTTCCACGTAGAAAAAAAAAACTGCATATGCGTTCCTAATACCAACCTCTATCCGTCCTCATGCTACCAATATCAACACCAAACACCGGTTGATCATCATGACACCTTGGGAACGACAACCCTTAATCGACACACTTCTGTTCAGCATTCATAGACATAATCTCTCGTATATAATCCAATGAATCGTGGCAATTGTGTTCGTCTTGATAATTAAAAAACTTGTTGAAGTTACCTTGTCGGAGTCTCCGCTTTAAAAGTAATCCTAAAAACAAAACCAGAGACTCTACTCGAAAGAATAATTTCTCCAAAAGCCTACATATCACATTCAACAGTGAATAAAAGGAAACTCGGCTTGGAATTCACAGTGAACTCGTGCCCCTCCCTGCAAATGATGGGAGATTCGACTCACTAAGCTTTTAAATTTCATTCTGCCCTGGAATACATATTCAGAAAATATACAGTGCCAAGAGAGATTACAACAATAATAATCAACCTTCCATAGCAGAGAAGACTCTACAGTAAGCATTTCAATACCCATCTCGTGTTAGGGAATAGACAACCCTCAAATTGAATGAAAACTCAGCCCTTTTTCAAGTCTGCTACAACTCATTGAACACTGCCTTGAACTGATAAACAATGTCCCCTCTGGGTGTGCTTCAGGGACTCACTCTATGCCAAAAAATACGCTGCCTCTCAGCCTATAACTTCACCAGCTATGTGAATAATTACAAGATCCCACAGCCTGCATCCAGAGTGAACTTTCGATATATGGCAATAGACTTTTACTCGAATTCCTGACTGCAATTAATTCCTGGATTTACCATAAGAGGTCTAATATTTTATTGCCTCTGTTCACCAAAAACGTGCAATTCATAATTATAGTGCACTGTTAACATGTTTTTGACAAATAAATGCCTTGACAAATAGCTCCTTTGCAATCATCACTTTCCAGTAGAATTTACAGACCAAAAATTCATTAACACACGGTCGATGATATCCATAGAATACATGTAACACTTCCTCTAGTCACATTCTCCAAACCGCTTTCTGAAAATAAGATCAAACCTTCAATCCGCCTCTTCTAGGCCCATGTGTATTATGTTTAAAGATCCAATCCTTTTATTCATTCAATAGAGTACATTCATTTTGTGATAAACACCAATGTCCATTATCAAATAACAAAATACTGTGTAAGAGCGTGGGCAAAACACTATAACTCAATCAACCCTAATTGAACATATCCATCCACAGGTTTACCGGATGATACCAGGGGGGGAAATAAGCTGCCTTTAGCCATACATATCACATTCAATAATACGCATTGAAACGCATTCAACAGGAGCGGATTCTGGGCGTTCATCAAAACGGCTCATCATTCAACAATGTTAATATCATGTCAGCGTTTCAAATACCATTTCAATGCAGATTCATCATACACCACTCAACATTGTCAGCCATGAACCAACGCTATTCATGAAAAAATTTAACGTACAACACTTCTGAGAATGGACAGATGTGTTATGAGGCAGTGCTAGAATAAGGCAGAGGCAGATTATTTCAAATCTGAGCACAGAATAATCAATGGAGGCGCAGGTGCAAAAACACCCTTTTTGAAACGTTTATGACAGTCATAGAACTAAACAGTCAGATAGAGGAGCAGCAAATTTTATGGACAACAGACACCAGTAGCAGTATAATCAGGTTGCAGCTAAAATTGAGCTGAAGAAATATTCATGAGAAAATATTCATGAAATGATCTGCACATACACTTAAGGGCCATAAAACAAATGGCTCAAAAATAATTATGCAGGGCAGGAATACGCTTGCTCTGATACCATGTTAAACACACATGGGGAGCGAGAGAAATATGAAAGATAAATCATGCAGTACAATTTTTATTAACAAGAGATATAAATTTATAGTACATGTGGTGACCATTGGGTTTCACATCCCAAGGTCTCTTGGACTACTTAGTCTATTCAGCTTCCACACTAACCCATTTAGGATTAGGTCTCCAACAAATATTCACCTCCATTATATGATCTGAGACACTTCAACCTTTTTCCTGTCTCATTTTCAACTAAAGCTTTCCATTTCTTGAAAGTATCAAATACATCAAATTTATTTCGAATAAAATAAATCTAGGTTTTTCTGGTTTCATCATCAATAAATGTAACATAATAACAAGAGCCACCAAGAGATGATACCTAAGCAGGTCCCCATACATCTGTATGCACAAGCTCTAATTTTTCGTTGCTCTTTCTTTCCCAACTCTAAGGAATCTGACTCTCTTCTGTTTTCCATAAACACAATTCTTACAGAATTTTAAATCAACATGCTTCAAACCTGGCAACAAATTTCTTGAGTGAAGAATCTACATCCCCTTCTCACTCATGTGCCCGAGCCTATGATGCCACAATTCCGTATCTTCTCCTATAGAGGTTAAAGCATTAACATAATCAGAAATACTATTACATAAATACAATGTACCAACCTTTCCTCCTTTCACTATTACAAGGGATCCTTTAGTGACCCTCCAGGTTTTATCTGTGAAAGTAGTTATGAAACCTTCACCTCCCAACTTCCCTGTTGAAATCATATTTTTCTTCAGATTTGGAACATGCCTTACCTCCTTCAATAACCGTTGATTTCCATTTTTCTGTTTTATGAAAATTGTACCCATTTCAATGATTTTATAGGGTTTATCATCACCCAATCGAACCTGTCCAAAATCTCCTTGAACATAATCATAAAAATGTTTCCTATCAGGTGTGGCATGGAATGAGGCCCCTAAATCTACCACCCAAGCAACAATAATATTTTCTAATGAAAGAATCAAAGCATCTTGCAACACATCACCTGTTACATTCACTTCATGCTTAGTTTCTTGCTGTGTGTCTCCTTCTTTTCCCTTCCGAGACTTGCAGTCTTTCTTCAGGTGTCATTTCTTCTCACATTTCCAGCACACTATCCCCGATCTGGACTTGGATCTGCCTTTTCTTGACTTACTGTGGTATTCCGGGCTCTTTCCTCTTTCCATTTTTCTTCCCCTATTCTCTGCAGTCAAAGCATTACATGATGTCTCTCCAGAGCTTTTCCGATGCATTTCCTCGCTAAGGATTGCACCGACAACATCATCAAACTTTAAAGTGCTAGATCCAGAGACAAAGTTAATAATGGCCATAACTAAACCATTCCGAATTTCTGGCAATGAGCACAGAAATAACATAGCCCTAACTTCATCATCAAAAGTTACCCCTGCAGAACTTAACTGACTTGTAACTGTATTAAAATCATTTAAATGATCTACAGCGGATTCACCTTCTAACATCTTCATATTAAATAAACGCTTCGTAATAAATACCTTATTTGAGGCCAAGGGTTTTTCATATAGTTTGGCCAATGTCGACATTAAACCCTCTGTTGTCGTTCCTTTGAAATATTAAACACTACCGACACCGCTAGGCACAACCGTATTGTTCCAAGTGCCTTTTTGTCGAGAATATTCCATTCTGTGTCTGTCATACTCGTTGGATTCTTTGAATTTCCACTCAATGGTAGGTGAAAATCTCTCTGATACATATAATATTCCATCTGCATCTTCCACAGTTGGTAGTTTTGGTCGTTGAATTTTTCGACCCTAAACCTACCATCTTCCACCATTACTCCCACTCAAACCAGGAACCCTTCTCTCTTGCGAGTTTATTAGCCAAATAAACCCGGATTTAATACCAGTTGTTAGAAAATTATATATTATAGAGCAATGGAACACATAAAATATTGCAGAAATATAAACACAGAAAATGCATAAAAAAAGAGACATAGATATACGTGATTCACCCAGTTTGGGCTATATCCACGGAGAAACAACCAGTCCTTCTTTTTATATTATCCAGCAAACTAAAGAGATACAACCTACAACAGATCCACTGTAACTCCCTCTTTGCTCTCAATATCCTCTCTCTTCCTCACTCAGAATACACATATACGTAGACGCAATACAATTCCCTCATATATAGTGAGGGGTTGCCTTCTAGGGCAAAAAGACCTAAATTAGACATAACTTCTACCGTCAGATCATCCGCCTAATGAACGACCCAGATTGACTTGAAATTACTATACTTTTACAAGGCAATTTTACATCTGTTTTTAGCTTCAGGGGCACTGCCCCCGAGCCCCCGCCGGGGGATCGCTAGCCCCCGGAACCCCCCATCTGGGGGGGATTATGCCCCCCGGACCCCCGCTGGGGGGACAAGTCCCCCCTGCACCCCCCCCGCATGGAGGGGTGTACAATCTTCTTGGGGTATACATCTGGCTGAAAACCTTTGAATATAGAAGATAATCAGGCTCCACACCCGACACTAGCAATGCGTGCTTCTAATATCTATCTTCTAATGGTTAAATTATTTCTGAAGGAAACCACTCTGATACCAATTATTGATTATACTTATATTGATAGGGGGTGTGAATCAATATAAGATAATTTTTACTTATTTAAACATCCATGAGCCGTAAGAAAACATTCACATATGAGATCTACTAGTTGCAGAAAATGGAGTATAAGTTTTATGTGGAAACCCTTTCAGGAGAAAACCATGAGAAAACCTTTTATAATTATTTATAGACACAAACCTATTGGAGATACCAATCCCCACTCATACAAAACCTAATAGACACCAACCTACTCTTCCATATCTTCGTAGGAACCAATGCCCACAACACCAACTTAAAAAGAGACATTAGTTTCTTTGTTTGTAGGGCACCAACCTTCATATAGATTCTTCAAAAATCATCTTCTCACAAGAACTCCATAATTTTTTCTTAGTTCTTTAGGTTTTCTCATTGATGTTCCAAGTGAAGTTATGATAAATCTCTTGAGGATTTTATGACCATTCACAAACCCTAGCTTTCAAAAGGTATATCGCTGAAATTATAGTGAAATAGAATATGGAATTTTTATTAGACATACCTTGAACGATTTTCTTAATATGCTCAAAATTTTGTGGTCAAATTCTTCGCTGAAAGTGTTATAGAAAAGGTTATAAGTTCACTCATTTAAAATTTATTTTAGGACCATTTACAAACCCTAACTTCCATAGGGTATATATTTGAAATTATAATGAACTAGAATATTAATTTTTTATCATATATAAATGACGATGTCTTCTTATTCTACTCCAAATTTCATGGTTTGAAATGTCCCATAAAATAAATTATAGTGAAAATTTAGAGATTAATCTGTTGAAATAGATATTGTGACTAATGACAAACTCCAACTTTCAATATTTATATCTTTGAAAGTATAGAAAACCAAAATCTAAAATTTTAACCAGATGTCATCTTGATTTCTTCTCAATATGCTCAAAATTTCACCCTATAAATCATCCAACAAAATAAAAAGTTATAGAAAATAAGCTAAGATGACTCGTTCACCCTACAAATTACATTTTCACACCACCCACACTTTCTTTCCAATACTTTCTCCTTTTATACATTATAATAACCCTTTTGAAAAGACATGTTAATTTAAATACACATGTAAATTCATTATTTAGTTAATAATATTCTCTATCTCTTCAAGTTTCTATGACAAATTTGATTTTTCATCATGATCCTCCTCTTCATATTTCTACAACTTCTCCTATTGTTTCAAAAAAAAAAAAATCTTGTGCTTCTTTGTTTCGCTTAAGGCACAAATGATTTCTTTTTCAAGTTCCACCTCCTCATCTATTTCAACATCTTCCTATTCTTATGAATCCATCATTTCTTTGCATTTGTCTTCATTTTCCAATACATCAATAATTGTTTTAATTTCCACAAAGATATTTTCTTCCCTATCACTATCGAAATTGTTGTCGTTACTCTGTTAAGAAAAATCATTAAGGCCATTTGAGCATATACTCTTTTTTTACTTATAAGAGTTCTTATTTTTATACTTTCCCTATTTTTGGTTCTTTTTTTGTTAATTATGCTTTCTTACATTCTTTGCGGTATGGTATTCTTCATCATTACTACTTTCATTCTTTGCATATGGATAATTAGCCACAAAATGTCCTATTTTCCTACATTTAAAGCATTTAAGGGCAAGTTACCCTTGTATTTACTAGATCCATTTTTTGAGTTTTCTCACTCATGATATTTCCTCTATATCTGATTCATTGTTGGAGATATGACTTGATTCATGCTTTTTGTTCTTCATCATCTTTAAAGCTTTGAAGACTACTCCTTTCTTTGTTGGATTCTCTTTCTCAGTGCTCATTTCGTATGTTGTGAGAATCCCATTGAATTTATCCATTATCAAGTTATCAAGATCCTTCATTTCTTTAATAACAAAAACTTTGGAATCAAATATCAAAGGAAGTGACTTCAACACCTTTTGAACAACCATTGGTTCTTCAACCTTTTCACCAAGCCATCTGATGGTGTTCACAATCTCGTCTACATGAAGGAGATAAGCTACAACATTTTCTTCATATTTCATTTTAAAACTCTTGAATTTATTTCTATGGGTTTGTAGGTTTACTTTCTTAACCTTGTCATCACCTTAATAGGTATTTGAATTTTTCCTAGCTTTTTCATGCCAATTCACAATGCATCACCTTGAAAAAATATGATTCCAGTAGACCACACAAGATAACATTCATGGCTTTTGCATTATGTTCACTAGCCTTCCTTCCATACTGCTCCATTGGTGGAGTTGTTGGAGCTTGATAACTAGTCACAATAGATTACCAAATGTCAAAGCCAAGATCAATTAGATAAGTCTACATCCTTATACTATAGAAAACACAGTTTGTTTTGTCGAACAATGGTGTTTTTATTGTGGAGTAACCTTCTTGACTATGGAGTATAAGTTTTATGTGGAAACCCTTTTGGGAGAAAACCATAAAAATTCTTTTTATAATTCTTTCTAGACACTAACCTATTGGAGAGACCTATCCCCAGTCCTAAAAAAAACCTAGTAGACACCAACCTACTCTTCCATAATCTTCGTAGACACGAATCCCCCCAACACCAAATTAGTAAGATACACTAACTTCTTTGCTTTTGGGGCACCAACCTTCATATAGCTTCTTCGAAAATCATCTCCTCATAAGAACTCCATAATTTTTTCTTGTTGGTTTGTCATGTTTTCTCATTGATGTTCCAATTGAAGTTATGGTAATTTTCCCAAAACTGTTGATTTTTGGCCTCTTCCTAAGAGCAAACTTGTATAATGTGAAACAAGTCCAATTATTATATATCATTTCAAATTTTTTACCTAAGTCATTTCCACATATTTGCTCATATCTCTAAAAGTTCCATAAACTAAAGTGTCTCAGGGAAATAATTATAGCAAAAAATGCCATGATAACCCTTTTGAGATTGATTTTAGGACCATTCACGAACCCTAGCTTTCAAAAAGTATATCTTCGAAATTATAGTGAACCAGAGTATGCAATGTTTACTAGGCATACCTTGAAATGTTTTTTGAATATGCTCAAAATTTCATGGTCACATTCTTCACTAAAAGTGAATTATAGTAAAGGTTATAAGTTCACTGGTGTAAAATTGATTTTAAAACCATTTACAAACTCTAACTTCCATAGGGTATATATTTGAAATTATAATAGAACTAGAATATTATTTTTTTTATCAGATATATCTTGTGATGTCTTTTCGTTCTACTCCAAATTTCATGGTTTGAAATGTCCCAGCAAATAAATTATAGTGAATATTTCAAAAGTACTCATTTGAAATAGATTTCGGGACCAATCACAAGCTCTAATTTTCACTACTTATATATCTAAAAGTATAGAAAACCAAAATAAATTTTTTTAACCAGATATTGTCTTCTCGAATTCTTCTCAATATGCTCAAAATTTCATCATTTGGATCATCCAACTAAAAAAAAGTTATAGAAAAATTGCCAAGATGATTCATTCACTACACAAATTACATTTTCACACCACAAATACTTTCTTCTTTTATACATTATCATAACCCTTCATGAAAAGACACGTTAATTCAAATATACATGTCAATTCATTAGTTAGATATTAATCACCCTTTTATTTCATTTTTCGAAATACCATGGGATTCCTAAACCATGGGTTTGAAACCACCATTTCACTTTTTATTTTGAATTCATTCACGAGCACCCAAATTTTACTATACTTGGCTATATATATATATCTTACAGAGTAGGAAAACCTATCATAACTCAGGTGTCAAACAAGAAGTGGGGACAACTATCATTGATTGCTATCCTCGAATGCAGACTGAATCATCACTATTATTCGAGGAAAACCATGCCACATGGAATGCTTTCATTCCAGAGAGATTCCTGTAGATCTCCAGTCATTAACCTATTTCCTTACATCTAAGGAAGAAATGAAGTAATCCATTTGACATCTATGGAAACAATTTTTTCAACAATGACTTTTCCTCAAAAATCAAGTAGAAGTAGAACATGTGTGATATTGATCGAAGCGTTGAAGTAAAACAAGCTAATGTGTACTAATTATTTACCAAATAAATACCATGGGGAAAATATCCCACATATTCCTTAAATTTTGGATGAATGGTAAACCAATCAGTAGCAGTAGAGGCAATTAGTAACCCCAAAAAACTTGGTGATAATGGATTTGAGAAGAGTGCCTTACCAATCAAGCTAATAGTTGAGGGTAATGAAACCATTTCTCCATGAAAATAAAACAATTTCATTCATTCATAGATTTATATTTTAGTGAAGATTATTGTGGTGGAACATTGGAAAATGTTTAAATTGTAAAACATTTATCCTCCTTTCATATCCATGGAAAAGTGATGTACTCTTTTATATAAAAAAATGTATTTTCAAAGGTAATGGTTCCTATTTTATCAAGGCACATAAGGGAAATGATTAAGGGAAGAAATTAACAACAAACATGCATAAGAAGAATACCTTGAAACTTGACAAGGAAGAGGACTTAGTCAAAGGATAAGAGTTATCCACTTCCACCTTCTTCCTATTTTAGTTTAATGGGCCCAAAATCCTAATAAACGGGGAGGTGTGATGGGAAACAAATAAAAGAGTCCATTATAGCCTTACCGGATAAGAGAATGGAGTTGACGTAGTGTGGGTAAGTTGGAAAAAGAGCTATGCTTATTGGTTCAAAGGAAGAGAATTCATGTAGTATATATATGTCCACGTGATATATTTTGAGCAATCAATATCTAAATTGTATTATAAAAAATAGTTATGAATTTGAGAGTGAATTAATGAAATTTAATGTAAAGTTGGATAGTGAATAAAATAGTCAATTGCTATTGTCTTTAGTAGCTATATTAAACAAAGCACTGAATTGTTTGATTTAGTCCATTATGATTAAGTGGGTCTTAAATAACAATGAACACATGTTAAGCCCTATATAAGTTCCATGTTAACCCATAAAACCACTTAATAAGCTTTAGATATTGTGCAGTTACATTTCTATTGTTATATTGTTAAGTAGGCTAGAAGCTCTCATGGTCCCATTTTATTATCATTGTACCCTTTGTCTCTCATATATATACTAAAGAGACCTAGTCTTATGATCATCAAATATTATCTTGTACATTGTATACATTGTAAAAAGAGGCTTCTCTCTCGAATAAGATTGTAATTATTGATTAGCGTTTTTAAGGCACAAGGTTGATAACATTTTGTATCAAAGCTCATGATCCTATAGTTTTGTTGCTTCAAACAAATCATCATGGTATTTTCAATATATACATATATACATATACATATATGTATTCTAAAAGGTTTCAAATGGTGAAACTTGAAGAATATTGAGGTGAAATCTTAGATAATATCTAATTCAATTTTTAGATATTTCTTCATTATATTTTTGGAGATATGATCCATGAAATTTAGGGTTCCTACATACTCTTGAAATCAGTCTAAAACAACTAAGTTCAAAATTTTTGCTATAACATTTTATTTTATTTTTTATTTGGGAGGTTTTAGATTGTGAAACTTGGATCACATTGAGAAAAATTATAAGAAAACATATGTTCAAATTTTAGATCTTGGCTCGCTATAATTTAATATTTATTCTTTAAGGAATTCTAGGTTCTTGAATTCCCCTTACATGAGTTTCAAACATGTCAGTTTGGAATTTTCACAATAAACTTTTGTTGGGAGGTTTTAGATAGTGAGGCTTAGATCATATTAAGGAGAAATATTACAAAACTTTTGGTTCAAATATCAGAATTTTGTTTGTTATTCTTTTGATTTATGCCCCGTGGAAGGTAGGGTTTACGAACAATCTTGAAATCATTATTTTAAACATGTCATCTTGGGGTTTTTGTTATATTTTTTTTTTTGGAATTTTTCAGACTGTGAAATCTTCAGGGATTTTAGGAGACAAAAAGTTATCTCATGTGCAAATTTTAAAGTTATATTTAAATAATTCAACAGATGGCATGCTATAAAAGTTTTTTTTTTGTGGGAAGAGGCCATAAATTATAAAGTTTTGGGAAAGTTACCATAACTTTCACTTGGAAGACCAAATTCTGGTCATATATGTTTAGTTGCAGAAAATACATATCATAGTAATATAGACAAAAATTTTAGATATAAAGGAACCCAAATCTCAAATATACATATAAAAAAATTAGTGATTCAGATATTCTCCAAAAAAAGGTACACAACTTGCAAATGAACTAACTGTTGATTAGAAGATCCCATTTTTTGTGAGTAAAAGTTGTGATAAAGAGGAGTACTATCATTATTTTCCAAAAATTCCTCAAAGGAAGTTGCTACACCAATTAAATCTAATGAAGGTTCATCCTTGACTCATGAAGAAAGTGAATACTTAGAATTTAGGTTGTCTCAATTAGAGAAAAAAAGTTAATGAAATGGATGATAATATGTTGAAAAAGGTGAATTTATTAGGTTCTCAAGAAAAACTCAAAAGAAAAATGGAAAATAAGATGAATTAAAATAAGGAGGAGATAAAAAAATTCATGAATTCCATGGAAAATCTTCTCTTGGAGAGGTTTCCTAAAAGGAATATCGAGATCCAAGGGAAAAATGAAAATATTCTAGTAAGAGATCTCCAGAAACGGATGTGGGGATCCAAGGAAATCATGAACATAAGGAGAAGCATGGCGTTGAGAATCAATCTCATACATGGAGTATATTATCACAATTGGAGATCACACTTATTGAGTTGCAAAACCATAATCCTAAATTTTCAATCCAAATATTCACATTATTAGGGCTTTAAGTCAACACTAAGGAACTATTACATTCTAAAGATCTATATGAGGAAATTTGATGGTAATGATCCCATAACATTGATATTTCAGATGGAGCAATACTTTGATTTATACCAAGTGGGATACTTCCAAAAGGTAAATATTGCATCCACATTTATAGAACAAGAATAACATGTTCTATATCAATGGATTTGTGAAAGGAAAAAGGATTATGTTATATATTTGTCCATTTTTACATAGGAATTGATAGCACATTATGGGGATATTATGAGCAATATATTATTCAATCAATTGATAAATATTCAACAAAAAGTTCTAGTTACAAAGCAAAATCAACAATTCCAAAAGTTGAGTCTTAGAGTAAAGAATATTTTAGAGGATCATTTTTTAGACCTATTTAGAGGTGTGCCTCTTTGAACCTAAATCTCTAGAGCATTCTTTTAGTCTAGCAAGTGAATTTAAACGTAAAAATATGGCCACTGGAGAATTGGTCACTAATAACTATAGGGAAAATCATGCTCACTCTCCTAAACCAGCAAGGTTGACTCCTCAACAAATAGATGAAAGAATGGAAAAGGGACTATATTTTAACTGTGTCAAAAAGTAATTTAAGGGATACAAAAGCAATGAGAATAAATTATTCTACAAATATTGTAAAGATGAAGAAGATCAAGAAGTGTAAACTTCACAAGATCTAGAACTAGAAGAGATAAGTCCAACAATTTCTTATCAGGCATTGGATGCCATAAATACTCCACAAACCCTTAAGATAGAAGGATATATCAAAAATCAAAAGGTAAAAATATTGATTGATTCAGGTAGTACTCATAACTTCATCAATTACAAATTAGACAAAACTTCTTAATTTCTTTGTATACCCAACACTAAAATTTCAAGTAATAATTGTCGATGGAGGTACCATAAATTTTTCATGGAAGTGCCATAATATTAAGTGAAATATGGGGGAGTATTTGTTGGTTAGTCCCATTATTTCAATCCACATGGGTGGGGTTGATGTTGTATTAGGGGTGCAATGGTTACGATCATTAGGAACAATGGCCCTTGATTTTCAAGATGTTTTCATAAGGTTTTTCTCACAAAGAAAGGAAATTGAGCTTAGCGATATCCAAAGGAACGCAGTAAAGTGATAAGCGCTAACAACATGGAATTTTTTCTAAAAGAGGGACACCAAGGTGTAATTTCACTTTGTGACATCCCCTACGGGTTAATTCCCCTTGTAAAACATTTTCCCTGTAATTATGTAGCTATAAAATTTAAATGGTTGAGAGAGACATGGATTCCATTACTCGAGGATGGAGATTACTTGAGGAGTTTGTTTTAAATATCAATCATGGTATGAATGAGTGGTTTTAATGGAACTGAATGTGTTATTAAATATTTTGAAAACAAGGACAGTCCCATGTTCTCCTTGGGAAAATAATACAAGAAAAGGAAAATGAAAAAATTAAATGAGTAAGTATGGGTTGCATTGTCGAGGATGGTTGGTTCACATAGACCAATGGGAAATGACATAACCATTTTGTCTGAGAAGGGGGAGGAATACTCCATGCATTCATAGAATTGGGGCAGACATTCAATTAACAAGACCATGAGAAGAGGACGTCGAGATGCTCCTATGCAAAACGAGCAGAGGGAGGGTGAGTGGCTACTGTTGAAGAAAATGGAGGGGCACTGAGAGGCTCATATTGAAGAGAAACGATGTTTTATTGAATACACATAGGCATAGGGAGGTCAAGAGGCTCCTCGTGAAAAAGATAATTTAATGAGAGGGTAGGAAAATATATGAGGACTGAGATAATTCAGGGAGAGGAAAGCTCAAATGATAAACCAACTGAGGAACCCAAAGGGATTGTTGAATGATAATCATTGAGTAGTGGATATGCCTTACATGGATGATAAATCCACTGGATAATGTGTTGGTTGATAAATTTTGAGAGGTGGAGGCACACATGGCTAGTGGGCTGATAACACTTGCTGGTAGTTCCACAGAGTGCGCTAAGAACACATGTGGAAGTTACACTATGCCAATGAAGAGTGCAATCCTATTCCTTAAGAGGTAACATATTTGAAAAAACCTCCTTATCATTAACTATCTCCCTCTCTCCACATTTGAATTGAGATTCTTTATTTCCAAACCCCTAGAGAAGTTGTGAGGCTGATTTACAAGTCCTTTAGCATAAAATAATGTGTTCCTTGCCTTATGTGCAATTGTTGAATAACTAGTGGGTGAAAGTGTGGCCTTGAGATACCTTATTTCAGTTGATGATATTGGTTTAATCCCCTGAGTGGATGATGGATATATGCGAGTGAATTGGTTCGTTGTGGTTATTTGATTATTCATAACTGGTGGGTGGAGGTGAGATAACCTCGAGACACCTTGTTTCAACTAATAATATCAATTTAAAATTCCTATGAAATCACTCTACCTCAAGCTCTAGAATCTAGCTTGGTGGTAGCATCTGCAAGAAATACTTGGCTACAACTTGTCTATCGTTGGGTGGAGAGTTAAAGTCCCAATCTTAGTTTCTTAGTTCAATCTATCAAAGATAAGTGTCTTCTTATGATTCTTATGTTTTTAATGCTTTATGATTGTTTAGTGTATTGATTTATCATGGCTTGTAATGTTAAGGAATGAGGCATTCTTATATGAATGCCATTGTTGTTTTAAAGACATGAATATGGAATGGTTAGATTCCTATGTTAATTTGAGCATAATCCTAGTCTAAATGACTTGTATGCAATGAATATGTGAGTCTTATATGTGTCTTATTATCGAAGAGATAGGTGGATCTCTGCAATGATTTTACTTTTTAAGAGAATGTCTAGTAGGTTTTGTCTCTAATCTGTAATCCTAGGAAAGATAGATATTTTTCATAAGGTAATGAGTTGGTTTAATTCCTATGTTACTGTTGAGGCATGTTAAATTCCCGCGTGAATGAATAATTCCAAGTTTTGTGCGATGGATGAGGAAAGGATCAATCCAAGAGGATTGATATATCTATATTACTTATGTTTTCATGTAATGACTATTATGTGATGGCACATAGTTGTCAATTTTCTCCAATGAATCATGAAATATGTCAGTCTAGCATGTAAATGTATTACAAGTGCCTAAAATATGTTTTCAGGAATGAGATTATTTCCTGTGTTCATCCTGAGCTTAGAATTTGACTTAAGGGCTATGTATGGTGATATGGGCATGTCTCTATTAATTTAGATAGATGTCTAGACAAGAAATGAATTGTCCATTCGACCTTGATCTAAATCCTATAAGCTCAGGGGGAAACATTGTATGCATATGCATGTGTGGCTAGGTACAACATATATTTCACACACACATATATATATAAACTGGACATTTACAAATTTCTCGTCCCATGGCAAAGAAAGATCCACATAAGAAAAAGAAGCTAGCTAAAAATCCCAAGGGATGGAAATTTCTAGAGCAACAACCGGAATAAGAAGAGGAAGAGGAGGAGTTGGGAAATCCCATAAATGAGGAAAACCAAAATAAACGAAAACCTCTAACAAATGGGAAAACTATTCAATATGGGACAATCATACCAGGCTCACATCTAAGGATAGCAGGAAATCCAGGCTAAACAATGCAGATCGAGAAGGAGATAGGAGGAGTCAAATGCCCTCATTCATAAAAAAGCTTAGACTCAAAAAAGGAAAGGAGAACTAACTAGTTATTGTAACAACCTCTCCTGATCAAGGAGGATGGAAAAAAGTGAAAAGGAAAAAGGATAATGAAGTATTTCTACTTAGACCCAAATTAATTCCTATCTTTTTTGTTTGTTTTTGTTTTTCTAGGCACCATCTTTTGTTTGGTTTTTCTAGATGCTTTTGGAGATCCAACAACATGTAATTTTGCATTCTTAAATAAAAGTATGGTTTTTCCTTGGGGAAAATATATATATATGTGTGTGTGTGTGTGTGTGTGTGTGTGTGTGTGTGTGTGTGTGCGCGTGTGTGTGTGTACATGTGTGTGTCGCAGGCTGGTGGGTTTGAAAGGATACCAAGCTTAGGAGGGATAACTATAAAGAGTAGTGTAAAATCAAATGGGTGTAAGCTGGGGTAGTAACCATTATCCCTTTGGAGGAATGGCATTAAGTCTCATTATAACCATGGGATCTAGAACTATGACCAAGGGCGTAGGCGAGAGAGAATCTATCGAATGTTACAAAGTGTTGGAGCTGTCAACGTTTCCCAAAGGTTTGGTACCCTAGAGATTTCAATGGGAGGTGGGGAAAGTTCCACTAGGATTGAAATGCCAAGATGTTATGGTGGTGAGGCCAATTGTTATGCATTTGGCACATCGACACAGAGGAACTCCAAAATCATTTATAACATGAAGTTTGAACTTACCATGTAGTGGAGGTCTAGGTAGGACCCCAAACGAGTGTGGCAGTTGACATGGACTCAAAACCACATGGTGTGCTAGAAGGAAGACATGTGTCATCTGAATTCAAGGCTTTTGTGGGGCCAAGTGGCCTAGATCTTAGTGACACGTGGCATACTTAATATGGGGCCATGTGGATGGTGACATCACCTTGGCGGAAAGGGTTTTTGACGTCACCCTAACGCCTTGTCCCTGGAGATTTACAACGGAGTCAGGTGCAACCCTGCCATGATTTAATCCCCGTGGTGATGTGGTGTGTGGGAACTCACCTTCACATGTGTGAAAGAACATGGTCATGCAATTGGTTAGAATTGAGTCAAGGTGGTAGGTGGATTCTCCACGTAACCCTGGTGATTTGAAATCCTTGTAAAAGAATATAAGTTGGGATGATGTGGCGTAGTAGAGTTCAACATGCAGTGATAACCAATGGTTTCGATACACATTGGAGGAGGGTCCATGGGGGAATCCATGTAACCTCGCTCCATTTTCCTCAGAAGTTTCAATGAGAGACTGTAAGGAATACCTCTAGGATTTTATTCCCTAGGTGACATGGTCATGGAGGGATCGTGCCTGCATATGTTACGTATATCGTGTATATGTTATGGTTTAGGCCATGTGATCCATAGAGAGGGGTTAATTCATGACCTGGTATGAGAAAACCGAAAACTAAGGTAGCACTTCCATGTGGTGGTGAGGTGGCTAAATCGGATAACCATGTGGGCACCACATGGAAGGTCAAGATGATGTGACACTATCTAATAGGCTAATCTTTGAATAATAACATCTTTTAATTCAAAAGTTGTATTGATACAAAGTATATATAGTCGGAAATGTCTTGATGAGATGAAAAACTATTTTAAGTTTTAAGAAACTTGAAAAGTGTAGGCCAATGAAATTACCCATTTTTATCTACTTACACCTATAACTTTCCATCTACTTTATAGTTCTTATGAGGTCAATTTGTATCCCAATTAATGAAAAGGTATATCTTATTTACATATCTCCTTGAATTGTTAATTAATGAAGTGGTAGTCATAGGGGAACTCTACTTAGATGATTTGCTGACGAGATTCCTTGTAGATTACTCAACAATTCATATCGGACATCATTCAGAATAACATAACCCATCGTGATGTTGTCGACTTCGGATTGGTGGCACTATTCGAGGACTGAACCATCAACTGATCATCTGCTGGAATAGCTGGTAGAACCATCTCTATTGCTATCTTTTCATTTTGTTTTATACTTGAGAAATTATTGTATATTTTTTAAAAGATAGATCACCATGATTTATGGGTTTGTTAAGTAATGATATTCATGTAATGACAGTTTTGTATAAGTATGGCACAAATGAGAAGAACTGGAGGATCTTCCTTTCATATGTAACAAGAGAACTTTAGATTGTAATTCCTTTTTATGAATTAATGAGAGTATCAACATATTGTAACTCAGTATAGTGTATAATTCTCAGCCATGACCCTGATTAGAGAGTTGGGCCCACTCTTTCGATCATGTGTTTTTGGATACAGTTCATGTATATCGGTATGCTTTTCAATTGTATCGTTAATGATTTATGATTGTTATTGCATTTATTTGATGCTTTATTATCTTGCTGCTATTTTAGAATTGTTGTTACTTCAGATTGTTGTTACTTAGAGTTGTGTTATTTAATTTGTTTTTACTCGATTTGTAGAACTCTTTGGGCCTTGTCTTTCATAATTGCTCAATATTGGGTAGGGAACCTGTGGCCTTCATAGACCTTGCATGATAAATTTGAAATAATCAGATGGACGCTGGATTGAAAATAAATGTAAGAGGGTTTGAATCTATAAACCTATATTAAGACCTCAACATTTTGGCACCGTTGTCGGGGAGGCTATCAAAGGTGCAAAAGTAAAACTAGTATTGGCCATAGAACCCTCTCTTTCGTCCTAGTCAGGTGAGGTTTCACACCAACCCTTTTACCAGGACTGGAGCACTAGATTTACATTGATTGTTTTGATTGTTTTATTTAATTTTCTGCCTTTTAATTGATTGTATAACCCACTCTTGTCCCGGTCATACGGGGTTTGCACCAACCCTTTTACCAGGCCCTGAGTATTAGGATTTCTTTGATTGTCTTGATTTTATGTCTTTTAATTTACTATAAAACCCACTCTCTTGTCCTGGTCAGGAAAGGTTTGCACCAACCCTTTCACCAGGACTTGAGCATTAGATTTGTTTTGGTTGTTTTGATTCAATTCTCTGTCTCTTAAATTGCATGAACATGGAAACAAAAGCAAGGGGAAGAGGAAGACCCCCAAAACTCATGGGTAGAGGTCGAGGAAGGAAATATCTAGGTAGAATTACCTATATTCAGGAAATAATCTCGAGGGCTAAATCAGGAAACTCATCAAGGGGTGTTGTCAGGGTAAGATATCATATAGGATCTGGGGCCCAAACAGTCTCCCAACTAGAGACTTCCTCAATAGCAGAAGCATAGGCTAGAGAAGAGGAAGTAGGGAGCATAGGATTTGAGGAATTAAGTGTTGAAAGTATTGAAGAAAAAGAGGTGGGGGAAGTAAACCCTCCGCCTGATCGAGGAAGCATTATTAAGAAAACTCAATCACGTATCGTGGTACAGATGGAACCTGCTGATATTACAAGCGAATATTGGAGGATATTCATGGCCAACACAACTTCTACAATCGAATTCCCAATTGGAAAAATTGGGAGCGATGCACCCATGAAACCTATTCCTGTAACAACATTACCTAATTTCCATGGCCTCTCTTCCGAGGATCCAGATACATTCCTCTTCGAGTTTGATTTTGTCTGCCGAGGATATGATTATGTTTAAGATGCTCAAAAACTAAATATATTCCCTGCTACTTTGAATGGGACAACTTTGCGTTGGTTTATGGGTCTAGGAGGAAATTCTATCACGACGTGGGATAACATGAAGTAAAATTTCCTTGAGAAATATCAAGACTACTACAAGTCTTGAGACATTAGAGAAGAGATCTTCAAGATAATACAGAAGGAGGATGAGAATATGGAGGATTTCGTGGAAAATTTTAAATATAGCTTGCAAAGATCAGACCATAGTGATCTGGATAAGGGTATTTTAAAGATAATATTACTCCAAGCATGGAGAGAGGAATCTCTGGAACTTCTGAATGTGGTAGGAAATGGGGATATGCCAAAGGAATATTTTGATACCATATGTGAACTGTGTGTCAAATTTTCATGGGGAGGTGTCAGGCATAAGAAAGGAACATGAGAATCTCATAACAGAACTCTAAAATCATCAATAAGTGGGGTCACAAAATCAAAAATTCGGAACTTACTGAACAATTTGAGTACTGACATCTTAAGCACATTGTCTTCTTTGCTAGATGTTCTGCAAGCAAAACAAAAACAGATCGAATCTGAGAAAGCGATAGCCAATTTCTGCCCACAGTGTAGCAAGAAATACATGCTAAAGGAGTATCCACTTAACGTTGTCGAAATATGTGCAATATGTGAGAAAAATCACTTCCTAGGTTGAAGGCAGTTTTCAGGGGGAAAATGAAGAGACATACCAACACTATTTTATGGGACCAAAGAAGTCATGGCAACCGCGACCTCATAATATGAATCAAGGTATGAATCAAGACCCTTCTCAATATTTTAATAATTGGAATTTTGGGTCTAAGCCTGCACCATTTCCTATCCATCATGGTCACAATATTACCAGTATCCTACGCCATGGCAGTCATGGTCACCTCAACTTGGTCCAGTCCCTTCTTCGTCTTAAAAATGGCATGGAGCCCCTCTTCCTACAAATCAACTTCTTCAGCCTATGACACAACAATAGTTACAACTCCCACCAAATTCCTCCACTAGTACTCCTCCTTTTCATCCTCAACCGCCCATTCAAACCAACTCGAATCCAACTTTTAGGGGAGACTAATAGGTTGAGACACTCAACCTTTTTGCATATGGTATTTCCACTTCAGAATGGAATGAGTTGAATCTTCGATCCAGACGAGTGGTGAATACAAAGAATTGAATAATAATTATTGAACAAATTGAGGGCAAAGTCTCGTTGTTGGAACCAAAACTTGTACACCCCTCTGGGGATGTTGAGGGTAATCCAACACAAATTATTATGGAACAACAACCCCCACCAAAACAATTGTCACTTGAGGGGGTCACATATGCCCACCTTATCCTGAGAGATTGTCCCTGAGTAAACATATCCCTCAACCTGAATTTGATCTCTTGGGATAATTACAAAATCTATTTGTTAAAATCCCATTGCTTCGAGCCATGAAAGATGTTTCGATTTATGCCAGAACAATTAGGGAATTATTCTAAAAAAACTTGAGATGAAGCCTAAAGAACCACTTACTGTTCATGTCATGGGGAAATTGTTAGACATGATGTTTGGAAAAAATACACCCATTGAATATGGTGACTAAGGAATCCCGATCCTCACAATCCAAATCAATGGTGTTGATATTCCAAATGTTCTGGTAGATCTTGGGGTTGTAATTAATATTATAACTTCAGAAATTGTACTTGCTTTTGGCTTACTCAACCTTAAACCAACCCCAATGGTTCTACAACTTGCAGATCGATCACTGTGAGACCTGTAGGGAAATTGGAAGATGTAATAATTTCCTTGGATTCTTAGGAATACCTTGTTGATCTCTTAGTAATACACACTCAATCACCAATATGGGGGCTCCCCCTGATCTTAGGAAGGCCATGGCTCGCTACGGTCGATGCCTACATTGGTTGTCGATCTGGGAACATAGTAATATCAAATGGGAAAATTACAAAGAATCTTATTCTTTACCCTCCTGCGGAACCAAGCTCATCGGTTAAACATGGGTTTACCCTAGCTCAAAAACCTTCCCTTTGGGATGAATCTGAACCCAAAATGAAAATGTTAGACCAATTATGACTATTGGGAAAGCTCTTTGTTTCAAAGGAGAAATGAAAGTTGACGTTATTAGTACGTTTATTAGTGATCCTGACTCTGTTTCTTACCTGACCTAGCGAGTATTAGAGTGTGTTATGAGCTATACTACCCAAGAAGCTATTCAACCAGAACCTAAAACTAAAAGTGTTCATGTCACAGTAGCTCATAGCAGTATTACAATAGAGATTGATCCAGGGAAAACCTTGAATATCAATCCCAACCTATCACCCTCCCAAACTAAACAATTACTAAAAATTATTCAAAATGAAAAGGAGGCCTTAGGTTGGGAATACACAGATATGAAGGGAATTCATCCTGATTTATGTACCCATCAGATATATATAAGAGAGGAATGTCATCCTGTTTTCCAACCACAAAGAAGAATGAACCCTACTTTGAAAAACATTGTTAAGGAAGAACTACATAAGTTATTGGATATTGGGTTTATTTATCCAATCTCTGACAGCCAATTAGTATCCCCATTAGTCACAGTCCCAAAGAAAAATGGAAAGTGGAGGATCTATGTCAATTATAGGGAATTAAATAAATCTATCTAGAAAGATCACTTTCCCTTACCTTTCATTGACAAGGTTCTCAACACACTAGCCGGAAAGAAGTTCTTTTCATTCTTGGACGGATTTAGTGGATACAACTAGATCTAGATAGCTCCTGAAGATCAGGACAAGACCAATTTTACTTTCCGTTGGGGAAATTTTTCATATCGGGTCCTCTTGTTTGGACTCTGTAATGCACCTGCTACTTTCCAATGGGAAATATTGAGAATCTTCTCTGATTTGATTAATGACAATGTTGAAATTTACATGGACAATTTTACCCCTTATGGTGATTCTTTTGAAGATGGTTTGGAAAACTTAGAAAAGGTACTTAAACAATGCAAACAGATTAATGCTTCTCTCAACACTATGAAATGTCATATGATGATTGGAGAAGGGATAGTCCCGGGGAATTTACTTTCAACTGCAAGAATACGGGTTGATCTCGCTAAGGTCGAGGTAATCTTAAATTTTCCCACTCTAAAGACATAGACCACAATACGAAGCTTTATTGGTTATGCTGGGTATTATTGACGCTTCATAGAATTTTTTTTTAAATAACATTTTGACTTTTCCAACCACTATCTAAAGATGCAGAGTTCGTGTGGACTGATGCTTGTGAATCAACTTTTTCAGGCATCAAGAAATTAGTCTGTGAGGCTCCAATATTGCGTGGCACCGATTGGGTACTTCCATTCCATATCTTTATGGGCACTTCCCATATAACAATTAGGGAGTTTTGGGACAATAGGAAGATAAGAAGTTGTATGCAATCTACTACGTTAGTAAGAACTTAACTCTTGCTACTTAATTATACGGTAACTGAGAAGGAATTTTTGGATGTCATTTATGCTATTAACAAATTCCGAAATTATATTACAGGGTACCCCACCTTTGTGCATACATATCATTCATCCATCAGGTATATGGTGAATAAACCTATAACTCCTGGACAAATCACATGATGGTTATTATTGTTACAAAAATTTGATATCACAATTATGGACAAACCGGGAAAAGATAATGTTGTAGCAAATTTCTTGTCTAGGTTGAATATTAATAATGAAGATACACCTGTAGAAGATAATTTTCCTCGTGAACATATTTTTGCAATTTCTACTCACACCCCTTGGTATATAGATGTTGGTAACTATATTGTTGTAGGTAAGGTACCTCATCATTTGTCACACAGGGAACAATGGAGAATTATTCAGGAGAGTGCCTGTTATACATGGATAAAAGGGTACCTCTTCTACACTAGACTAGATCAACAAATCCGACGTTATGTAGGCGAGGATGAGATCTACAATGTCCTAAAATCTACCGATGATGAACCTTGCGAAGGAAAATTTGTTGATAAATGAACCTGTCACAAGGTGCTGCAGATGGGATACTATTGGTCCTTTATATTCCAAGATGTTGGAATATATGTTCGGGGTTGTGACAAATGTCAATGAAAGGGCTAGCCTATTTGATTAGATGATATTCCACTGAAGACTCACCTAGTCCTCGAGCCTTTTGAGAAATGGGCAACTTAACCCTTCGTCTCACCAGAAAGTCCATATCCTTGTCTGTACAGACTATGTGACGAAATGGGTGGAAGCTAAGGCCATTTCAAAAGCCACTGAACAAATTGTATTAGAATTCTTGTTTAAAGAAATCTTTGCTCAATATGGGGCTCCCAAGGAAATATTTCCAGATGGAGGAGTACAATTTACATCGCATTCAACAAAAACTCTTATGAAGAAATTTGGAATCAAACATTGGGTGACATCCCCATGTCACCCTCAGGCGAATGGTCAGGTAGAGAGAAAAAATAAAGTATTAGAAAATATTTTTACAAAGACTGTGGCTAACCATTATCAGAATTAAGCTGAAAATATCCCTGAAGCAATTTGGGAATATATAACTACATGGCATAATACAACAGGGTTTTCACCATATGAACTTGTGTATGGGAAATCCCCTCTATTTCCATTTGAATTTGATGTCAAAATGCTCATGACAACTCTTAGAGTAGGCCTGGATATTATTGCAGCCCAGAAACATCGACTGAATTAGCACAATCAGTTAGATGAAATCCATTTGTTAGTTGTATAGAACACTGCCACCATCCAACAACAATGAACTAAGTGGCATGATAAATTTATTAGGAGAAGGTGTTTCAAAAAGTTGATTGGGAGTTACTCTAAGATTCCCAATTCAAGGATTTTAAAGGAAAGATATGCTCAAGAAGGATGGGCCCATATGAGGTCGACACAATGTTTGAAAATGGAACTATTAAACTCATAACAATAGACGATGCACATACTCCTTTACTTGTAAATGGATATCGCCTCAGGTTGTATCACCGTTCAACCCCTAGGGACTCCTTTATTAGACAATTTTATAATGATCGTGGTTTTGAAGTCATTTGTGCAGAAAATTCTTCCTATGCACCTCTTGTTGAATAAAAATATAATTAAAAAAAAATATAATATATATATAATCAAATCAAATCAAGTTTTAAAGTTATGCTACTACTCCAGTTGCAATGCTCTTTTCCCATTCCCTTGTTGCTACTCCAGTTGTAATGATCGTTTTCCCTTCCCTTGTTGCTACTCCAGTCGCAACAATATTTTCGCCTTCCCTTGTTGCTACTTTAGTTGCAACGATCTTTTTCTCTTCCCTCACTGCTACTCAAGTTGCAACGATATTTTTCCCTTCCCTTGTTGCTACTCCAGTTGTAGCACTATTTTCCTCTCTCCTGCTACTTCTCCTATTGCATCATCTCAATTGTCTCCATTGCAGCATTGCTGATACTGATACTCCACTAGCACTGATACTTTTATGATGATGATACTCCACTGGTGCTAATACTCTGCCGATGTGATACTTCATTGGTGTTGATACTCAACGAAAAAAACCCATCGTGATGTTGTTGACTGTGGATTGGTGGCACTATTCTGTTGGAAATACTGAGAGGGGGGGTGAATCAATATTTATTTTCAATTGTTATTTTTACCAGTTAACTCATTTATATTTAGAACAAAAAAATGAACAATAGGAATAAATGCTTTTATTAATATAATCTTTACAATAAATCAAGTAAAATATATATAAGGCTCCAATCTGTTTCCAAGCACCAACTTGGTCTTTTGTGAGGCTCCAACCCTATCTTCTCAAGGCACCAACCTTGTGTTTAGGATCACCAACTCCAAGGACACCAATCCTTCCAATTCTGAGGCACCAACCCCAAGGGATCTAACCCTATCTTGTCAAAGCACCTACCTTGTGTTTATTTGAGGCTCCAACCTTCAGGGCACCAACCCTCTAGGTTCCAACCCATTGATATATTTTTTCTAGATATGTTTGATAGTTATTCTCTGCTCCCAACATTTTCTTCATTGAATTCTATCAATCTACAACTTCACTGTAGTCTCCATGCTACATCATCAATGACAACTTGTATTCATATGAAGGAATCTTCACAACTCTTCATATTGCCCACACAGAGTTTGCAAGGTTACCTCATGATGATATCAAATAGCCATCATGATCTCTAATAATGTCTCCACACAACTTCAGTGTGTCTATAATGAATTGCACTAAGCTCTACACAAACACCAACTCTCTATTTCAAGCCTTTGTTCTCACTATCACAGTAAATTCTTCCGGTGTGACTACTTCTCACTGTTCTTGTTGTCGCAATCTCTTACTTCCCAGAAACAAATTCACATACACTTCAATGCTAGTGCTAGCTACTGGTCCCTTCAAGCAATGTCAGATGAACCTTTATTTTTCCCTTCATTGAATTTTTCTTCAGGTTCCGTTATGTACCTGATTAATTTATCACTGGTCTAAGCCTTTCAAAAGTTAACTCGATCAACAGAGTTGATCATCCTTCGGCTTACTCCTATCCTACTTGACCTACCACTTTCTCTCTTTCTTCTAGTTCACCCATTTTTAACTTTCCTTGTTCTCTGTTATAGATGCCTGATACGCCTGACCTTTGGCTTCTTATTTTGCTCTCTTGATCTTCGACTTCCTCTGCGCTTGCTCGACCTTTTGGCTTCCTTCTTCGATCGCTTGATTGTCGGCTTCCTTTCTGCTCACTTGACCTTCTTCAATCGATTGATCTTCAGCTTCATTTGGAAGAGAGGCCGAATTACAATAGTGTTTCATATTAAAATTATATCAGAGAGGTCCTTTTTAATATCCATATAATAGACTCATTATTTACAGATGATTTCATAGGAGAGGCTATACCCACAGGGAGGTCCCACATGCCACGTCACTACCTCAATTTGCAATTGCAACTTTCAAAAACTCCCGCAATCGCAACCCTTTGGCTTCATGATATAACATTGTCGATGCCCTTATTTCTGACGGATGCGATATTCCAATAAGCTTCTTTTGATAACTCAATCGGGTCCACAACTTATATTGCAATCGATGGTCAGGTTCACAAGACTTATTGCAATTGGCAGTTCAGCGGTGTCAACCCTTTTAAACTTTGAGATTCAATGGATGCAATATTTAGTTAAGCCAAGCTATAATGGTGTATTGGGTCCACAATGCTATCACAATCTCAATTTTTCAAATGGAGTTCCTTTGTGATACATAACTTCCAATGCGGATGCGATATACTATTAAATCATGTTATAATGGTGTAGTGGGTCCACAATAATATTGCATCATTGATCTCATCTTTAATCCAATGGCACCTGATCAATAAACCCAATTGTCAATCCTCCACCGTTTGATCAAGGCGCGTTGGATCCAATGGTTCATAATGATATTGGCCGGGGAATTTGTGTGATGCTTAACCGCCTTTACAGAGCCGATAAGGATTATAAATCCTTGATCTATAAAAGTTCGGGTCTGTTCTTGAGATTAACGTCCGATCATTTTGTTACCCGATATCCATTGGATATACGAGATCATGAAATCTACGGCTTTCGGGTCTTCAACTAGCACACGGGTTAACAACAGGCTTAACCCCTACCATTGACTATGACATAAGTGTTGAAAATGAGATCGACAATTAGGATTTAGTGTAGGCCTTCAGCCACGATCAAAACAGACGTACACTCCTACCCCCGCTCTTCCGATAGTTGTGCTCTTTGTTTTCTTCTTTACTTGCTCTGATGACTACGTACACTCTTCACTCTTCTGCTCTTCTGATAGCTCTTCTTTCGATGATGTGTTCCTCTTTTTGGCTCTTTCCTCACTGTGTGTTCCTCTTTGCTCCTTCTAATATTTCATGCGATATCTCTGATATATCTCTTGCTCTTGGCACATGCGATAGATCTGCTTTGTCTTGGCTTGTCGCTCCTATGGCTTTTCTTCACTCCTATGACTTCTGATACATTGATCTGATAGCTCTGTTTATGCTCCTCCCCTGTTTTCTTCCTATCGGTTCTTCTTGGGCATGTATTACATGCGATACTTCCAATATGGCTCCTCTAATGTTTTCTTCTCTACTCCTCTGATATCGTTGTTGCTCTTTGTTCTTCTGATAGAACTTACCCTTGGGAATATGCGATAACTTGCTTCCTTGATGGCTTCTGATGAACTCTTCCTCTTATTCTTTGTTTGCTCCTGTTCTTGACTTCCAATGGCTTCCAATGCCTTTCCAGTGACTTCCTTGATGGCTTTACTCCTTGGATTCTTGCTCCTATTTCTTCACGGATCTGCTCTGCTTCTCCTTAGCTTCATATCATGATTTAATATCCTAGAATATTTCCATATTGACATCAATGACAATGTTGTATTTTAAGCCTCTGTGGAAGTTTTTTGTAGCTTCATGTTCCGGATTATCCATAGTTTCCAGTTCAGTTTGTCGACGTTTCAAACCCCAAAGGGGGTCCATCATCAGGACAACTCTGAAAGATAGATAGAAATGAAATGAAAGATGATGAGAGAAAGAGCGGGCACCTTGATATAAATACACACAAGAGAACCCTAAAATGAGAGCCGACACATGATTTTACAATCATATTATTATTTCTTATTATTTTTGTTATTATTATTATTAATTATTAATTTATATTTAATATTTAATTTATTTAATTTATTTACATTCATAATTATAATAATCAATTAATAATAAATTTATAGATATTAATTAATATAATTAATTAAAATATCAATAAAAATGATATAATTAATTAAAATTTCAATATCCATCAATTATTAGTTAATAGACATTTATTTTTAGAATTTTAATAAATCATTTTAATTTTTATTTCAAATTTTCCATTAATTCAAAAATATTTAATTTAATTTTTATTTTTATTTTTATTAATTCAAAAATAATTTAATTAATTGTTTATTATTATCATTCATATTGGATTAATAAAATTAATCAAGTTAATTAATTTATTTAGGATTAAACTACCCCTTATTTATTGATACCCTATTCCCTAAATTTATTTTACTTTTATTAATCATATTTTGATTTTAATTTTTATTTAAATTAGTTAAGCCCTCTAATTAAATTAATTTTATTATATTAAACATATATATATTAATTAATTTAGTTATATTACATTAATATGAATATAGTTATATTAATTTTATTATATAACTATATTCCCTATTTTATTTTACTTTACTTTTTATTAAATCATAATTTATTTAATTATTATATCTATTAATTTATTTATTTATATAATTCTATTTATTTATTTTTTTTTTAGTTCTTTATTTTTTTTTTTAATTTACGCCCTATAATTTACCATTTAATTTAGGCCTTAATTTAAATCTCCAAATTAATTAATTAAGACCATAATTTAAATATAATTAAATAAATTAGAATTAAATTCAATATATATAAATTAAATTAAATTAAAAGATTTGGGATGATTAATTAATCAATAAACCTTCTGACTGGAAGGTCTATTGATCTTGAGCTTCCACGGGCTTCGAGGGGTTTATTTGTTTGATCAGGGGAAACCAGTTTCCACTGATTTCACTTCGATTGTCCCTGTTGAGGTTCTGCGGGAATTTCATAATTTCAATGGCCTCTCTGATTTTTCTTTTATGATAGTTGTCCTCCCTTGCAATTACCTTGGCGTCTTCCAAACACATATGATGTTTGGTCTTGGATGAGTGCTCTGCAAGGGAGGACAAAACCATCAATTGATCAACTTCCCGAATAACTGGCAGAACCAACTTTTTTTCTATCTTTTCATTCTATTTTATATTTGAGGAATTATTGTATATTTTTGAGCAACAATTTTTGGGTTTGTTAAGTAATGTTATTCATGTAATGACGATTGTGTATAAGTATGGCACAACTGAGAAGAACTGGAGGATCTTCCTTTCATGTCTAACAACAGAACTTTAGTTTGTAATTCATTTTTATGAATTAATGACAATATCAACATATCGTAACTCGGTGCAGTATATAATTCTCAGCTACGACCATGATCAAAGAGTTGGTCCCACTCTCTCTGTCAGGTGTTGTTGGATACAATTCATGTGGATATGTATGATTTTCAATTGCATCATTGATGCTTTATGATTGTTGTTTCATTTCTTTGTTGATTTATTATCTTGTTGTTATTTCAAATTGTTGTTACTTAGAGTTGGTGTTATTTAATTTGTTGTTACTCTATTTGTAGAACTCCTTGGGCCTTGTATTTAGTAATTGATCAATACTAGGTAGGGAACTTGTGGCTTGCATTGACCTTGCAAGATAAACTTGAAATAATCAAACGAACCCCAGATTTAAAAATAAATGTAAGAGGGACTCAATCTATAAACCTATATTAAGACCTCAACAAAAAGGTCAAAAATTTAGACCCCATTTCCATAACTAGACTTTGGAGGATGATCCAGCTTAGTAATTTGCTTCTTTTACCCTTAGTTGGGGCTAGGGATAGTAGGGGGTATTTTACAACAATTATGTTCATTATATGTTCAAACATCTATATCCTCTAACTCTAATGGATGTCGAAAAAGTTATCACCAATAATTATAAGGTATTTGGAGAGATTCCCAAGGGTCTTCCACCTGCCTAAGATCATGACGATGCTATTAATTTACAACCTAGAAGTGTACCACCTAACATTAGGCTTTTTATGCATCCACATGCACAAAAGAGTGAGATTGAGCATATGGTTCAAGAAATGTTAGAGGTGGGTATACTTCAACCTAGCTAGAGCATTTTCTCTTCACTAGTGGTGATAGTTATAAAAAAGGATGGTTCATGGTGTATGTGACAAAATGAAAGTCAAAGATAAGTTTCCTTTCCCTATCATTGATGAATTATTAGATGAATTGCATGGAGGAATTTTCTTTACTAAGGTGGATCTTCATTTTGGATATCATCAAATCATAATGACACAAGAAGAAATTTCCAAAATATCAGAACAAATGAAGGTCATTATGACTTTTTAGTCATGCCATTTGGACTTACAAATGCACTTTCAACATTTCAAAGCTTAATGAATTCTATTTTCAAACCCTTCCATATAAAATTTGTGTTAGTAAGTTTTTATGACATACTAATCTACAACAAATCATGGGAAGAGCATGTACAGGATGTTGACAATGTCTTAACACTATTGGAAAAGAAACAACTATATGCAAGGCATTCCAAGTGTGGATCCTATACCAACTATAGGTCATATGTTATCACATGAGGGTGTCAAAGTGGATCCTAACAAAATCAAGACTATGAGGGAATGACCAATCCCAAATTCCTTGAAGAAACTCAAAGGATTCTTAGGATTGACAGGATATTATCGCAAGTTTGTCAAGCACCTCTAACAAAATTATTGAAGAAGGTGTTCAGAAATGTAGGGCATTATATGGATTACACTATTTAGGTAGATTTCTCTTAGACTTTGACAATTTCTTGTGATTTTTATTTTATTCTTATTAGTTCTTCTTTCAATTTATTATATTTGATTCATCAAGACAAATTCAAAACAAATAATATCACAACAAGGAACACAAGATATAGGCACTTAGTAAGGGAAAAACCCCTACCTAGGGGAAAACCAATCTAACTCTTCCACTAGTATATTGAAATTAAGATGAGACAATCCAAGACCCTTTAGACCTAGACAAATACCTCCTCTAATCACCAAGTCAACCCTTCCTTATAGTAGATGATCCCTTCTATAGTCTCCAAGTGTCAGCTTCTCAGTCGCAGCTTCAATCCATAATTTCAACCCCCAGATTCAAAATTTTGGACCTGCAGTAGATTCAGAATTTTGGTCCCAAAAACAACCATAAAATTCACACATGTAAGAGATAGATTTCCCAAGAACTCGTTTTCAGTCATCTCAACTTCTTATTTCCTTCTCCAACAACTGCACTCTCTTTTTTAGATTCTTCTTCTTGAAGATTGAACTTGTTGAGTGAGTGCTTCAAATAGGTCGAAATGCCTCTCTATATATATCCTTTTTGCTATGTCAAAAAGCCCTAATCTGGGTTGACTTCATAAGGACAGGGCCAACTTGGCGTGGAGGTGACAAATGAATCTTTTGACTCAAAAATAATTCTTTTTACATGATACAAAAGCCCAATAAGGGTCTAATAAAAATGTCAATGACTCTATTGACTCAAGACAAAACCTAGAAGCCTTCAATGGAGGATTTAACCTAAAAATCATTGACCCAAGCACGAAACCCATGCTTTAATAAGTCAATTTATTTAACAATATTTTTTATTTTTATTTTCATCAAATACAATTATGAAGACCAACACTAGTTACATTCTTCAACACTCCCTCTTAACTCGGGAGGTATTCATAATTACATACATATATAGGTACATGGAAGATCTCAAAATGATATGAACTATGAAGATTTCTAGCACATGCATTGATATAGATTAGATACTTGACCAATGTACTCTAATCAAGTGGGACTAAGGTGTACTGAAGCTTTATCCATTCTAGGTACCATTAAGCTTTTAAGATCTAACAACAACCCAGGGATCTAAGTGTGTATCCAAGGTCAGAGCTCCATGACCAATGCCACCCTCCCTACTTCGGGATCTAGACATCAACACATAGGTCAACTAGATGTCCTCCCACTCATCTTGTTGCCATAAGATGCTTCATCTTTCCTTATCAACTAAATTAGATATATATCCATCACTCCAAGCATCCTTCAAATGTTCAACCTTCTTATAAAGATATTTGCACACACAAAACCCCAATCAGTAATAAAATTTTAAATATATATACAAGTAAACATAAACCTTTGGGGTCCTAAATCATTCTAATGCTACTTATATCAGCATCAAGTTATTCAAATACAACTTGTCATGAGATTTCTTCTTTCACTTCTTTAGTAACACCAAATACAACCTTAGTACTACTCAAGCATTTTGTTTGCAAATATATTTGTAGTACTTTCATTCATTATTTCTTCAAGGTATTCACTATGGTTGTCATAATATCCCTCATAACTAGAGACATATACCCTTTCCTCTATACAAGCTCCCTCTTAACTTAGGGACATCAACAAATATCTCCTTTTTTTATATAACATTGGAGAAACTTAAACATTTCAGCGATTCATTCTTCTTGATCCATATTTATGCAAGAACGAAATGAAATACATATATACACAAAAACACATAGATATAACGAAAACAAAACTTCAATTCATTAATAACAAAGTACTGAAAATTGTTCACATGTAGAATGTAAATAAATTAGCTTAGACGATGTTATCTCATCTCTAAGAAGAGATGTGGCAACTACATGCCCTCTAAAATGTGTTACAATGAGGCTCGCATGCATTTTTATTATTGAAAAACAAGGGAAAACCCCAAACATCCAAAAACCTAACCCTAGGAGATGAAGTGTCAAAATTTTGTGGGCCCCGGTGGGGCATTAGGGGAATTTTGAGGTCTAAAATGGGCCTCCTAAGAAAAATGTACAACCAAAATAAACTTTATAAGAACCAATAGGATTCAAGATGATGATGTCCACCTTGGGGGATGATTCACCAGTTTTGGAGTAAAAAAGTAAAAATAATAAAAATAATAAAATAATAAAACTACTTTTTCAACCTGTATTTTCAATTATCTCCCTAAGCTTTTACTCAAATTTCTAGCAGGAGTAGTCGTTGGATGGAAAATTTAATTCCTCATCCAAGGAGTGCCCATGTTGCATACTTTTGATGGACCCTGCTACATGAAAAATGAGAAATAAATGGAAAAACATGATTGCAATAACGTTTTTCATGTATTTCTCATTTTTTGTGTATTAGGGTCCATCGAAAGTATGCAACATTGGTACTCCTTGAATGATCCAACAAGTGTTTCTGCTCGAAATTTGAGTAAACTCATAGGGAGATATGTTGAAAATACAAGTTGAAAAAATGTTTTTTTCTTTTCTCCCTCTAAAATTTGATGATGTAATCTAGTCTTATTTTATTATTTCCAGTATTATTTTATAATTTCCTTAGGAGGCCCATTTTAGACCTCAAAATTCCCCTAATGTTAATTGGTACACCAAGTTCTCGAGGACATAACTTTGGTTTACGATCTTTGTTTGACGCGTACGATACCTCGTTAGAAAGATATACTCGCTGACTACAACTTTGAACTAAAAGTCCTTGCAACGGGTTGTTAATTTTCTTGTTTTCCAAAAGAAACACCGTTTAGGACCTCAAAATGGCTCCAGAAGTTCATGACTTGAAAAATAGCCAAAAATAGAAAATTTTGATATAATTAAGGAAAATGAAAGAAATAGTATGAAATAAATAGTGTTGGGGGTCCAAGAGGAATAGGTGGGTGGCCACCAATATCCGCCTATATCAATCCTCCCCCCTTAGGAAGTAATGGTCCCCACTGCATTGAGTGCCTCCATGAGATGGGGAAATTTTTGTTGAACTTGTTCCCTCATGAGTCACTTTCCCTGGTGCAAGAGTTGGCCAACTTTGATAACTTGATATAGTTGGATCCTCTATTTGCGAGTGTTATTGATATATGTGTCCATGATACAATTAGTTTTGGCATGTTCAATGTAGTCTGGTTTGAGCTTTGTTGGTTTCAACTACTCAGTTATGTCTAATGTGTCCAACAATGGTGGAAAGTATGGCGGAAGGTGGTCCACATTGAATATTAGGTGTAAGCTGAGGAATGGGGGGATTCTAAGCTCGAAAGAATTGTCTCCCACAACCTTAGTGATGGTGTAAGGCCCAGATCAGAGTGGTTGAAGCTTATGATGGGCTCCAGCAAGGTGCTCTTTCTACAAATGTAACCAAATTTTGTCTCCCACCTGAAACTTACAAGGCACCTGATGCTAATCATGTTGTTGTTTGTATTCAAAATTGGATTTCTCTAGGATGTCCTGAAGCTACTGGCGGATGTACTGAATGCGCTCAATAAACCTAGTGGCTTTATCACCTTGAGACTGAACATGGGAAAATTCTTCCTGTGTAGTTTCAAAAGGAAGTGCAACATCAAGGGGACATAAGGGTTGAAATCCTAGGCCCACTTCAAAGGGGATGTGGAAAGTTTAGTTATGGAGAGCTCTGTTATAGTTGTGTTGCACATAGGGAAGACTCTCATTACATGTTCATTGATTCTTAGAGTTGTACATGCGTAGTATGTGCACAATCATCCTGTTGACGACCTTTGTTTGGTCATCAGTTTAGGGGAGGAATGCAGTCAACTCGGTGACCTTGGTGTGCAAAAATGACCAAAGGCTCAACCAAAATGAGCTGAGGAACCTTCTACCCCAATTAGATATAATGGTCTGCAGGGTCCCAAAATGTACCCAAACTCGTTCAAAGAAGACTCTGAGAGTGGCCTCGACTGTGATACTATTCTTGCAGGAAACCAATATGGTCATCCTAGAAAATTTGTTTGACGAACATAAATACACAGTCGCTTCCATGCTTGGTAGAAGGAAGGCTAGACATATAGTCCATGGAGATGGATTCCCAAGGACATCTAGGAGTAGGAAGAGGAGTATACAAGCCTTGCTTCTTAATATTTGGATTGGCGATGGTATAGGCAATACAAGATTTGGTGTATTTTCCAACATCTTGTATGGGATTTGGCCAGTAAAAATGCTTCTATAAACCATAGTTTTCTCTACATCAAAGTGTCCTACGACCCGACTATAGTGTGCCTCCCAAATTAGTTTGGCATGCTTGCTTAAAGGAAAACAAAGGTGGCCCAAGTAGCATAATAATGCATCCTAGAGGTGGAAGTATAGAACTTTCTTTCCATCCACTATCATCTGGTATGTGGTGGCGAACTATAGATCTTTTTTATATAGTTGCAACCATCCAGAGGTATCGTGGCCACAAGAGTTGATAACATTGGCCAGTGTTGCAACCGGTGACTGACTGAGGCAATCTACAACATGATTGGTGCTTCTCTTCTTGTATTTGATATTCAAATGGAATTGCTGCAGATATTTGGATCACTTTTGATGAAAATAATTCTGTAAATTACCTTAGGTATGTATAAACTGTAGGGGTTGGTGATTTATGTGGATGACCATCTCCTTCCCGAAAATGTAATGTTTCCATTGTTGGAAAGCCTACACGATAGAATACATCTCCTTATCGTAGGTGGGGTATTTATGAATTGTGTCAGAAAGTGTCTCATTGTGATAGGCCCCTAGATGCCCTTGCTAGGTGAGAACTACACCAATATAATAGTCAGAGGCATATATCTTAATTTCAAGTGGTTGTTGCGGGTCTAGAAATGTGAGTATTGGTGCAGAGCAGAGGTATGATTCAACAAACACCTTCTATTGGGACTTGGACCAGGAAAACTTTACTTTCACTTTTCCCTTGGTAATTGGACTCAAAGGCCAAGTGACATGAGAGAATCCCAACACAAACCTCCGATAAAAATTGGCAAGGCCAAAAAACTTGTGAATCTCTGTTAGAGTGGTCAGGGCTGGCTAATCCCAAATTACTTGGATCTTAGCTAGATCCACATGCATGCGTTTCTCATCAATGATGTAACCCAAATATTGGATCTGACCCATGCCAGAGGTGCATTTCTCCAAGTTGCCGCATAGTTTGTGTTGTCGCAGGGTTTGAAGGACCTGTTAGATATGTTGTAAGTGCTCTTCCCAACCCTTGTTGAAGATGAGGATGTTGTCCAGATATACAATCACGAACGAGTTGGTAAAGGGCCACAATATGTACCAGCCTCATAAAAGTTTCAGGGGAATTTGTCAGCCTAAAAGGCATGACCAACCACTCAAAAAGGCCCTCCTTGGATTTGAAGGTAGTATTCCATGCATCTGTGGGTTCTATCAAAACCTAGTGATAACCATACTTTAAATCGATCTTATTGAAATACTTGACCCCTTTGAGATGGTCAAGAAGGTCATCAATTTATGCGACTGGATACCTGTTCCTCACAGTGATTTTATTTAGTGCTAGATATTCAATGTAGAGTCTCCAGGTCCCATCCTTTTTTTGTACAAGTATAATCGGGCTCCCACGTGGCTCCCACAAGGTGAGGAACTTGGTCAGATGTGCCATTTTTGTAGAAACGCCTAGATATACCACTTTATTTCTTCATTTTGTATAATAGAGTGACAATATATCAATCAAATGCTTGACTTGACATTATGAAGGTACCCCTATGGGTGAGGAGAAGATGCCCTTATATTATTCCACATCCTTATCCACCTACTTATGTTGTGCAGTGGAACCCTTCACAGGGGAAAATAATGTGGCCATGATCTTCCCCTTAGTTTGAGAATGAATAAAAAGGAAAACAAATTTATCGGTCTGGGAGATGATCTTACCGCATTGCTTAGCAGAGATAAAAGAGATGGAGATAAGCATGGCTACCTCTAGTATTCTGTGTAACTTATTTCCCAAAGTAATAATAATAGTATGAGGCCATGACTCATACAAAACATGACGCTTCCTTAGGTATGGTTGGACTAATAATACATCAAAAACTTCAAGAGGAGAAAAATCACACATTACCTCATCCATGAAGGGATTGATGCTATACGGAAGGAAACATTGCTGGCTAATGTAGAGATCTCATCCTTGGTGAAGCCACCTGATGGTGTACGACTACGGGTGTTGTATGGTTGGTAGGCCCAACCACTTCAAGGCCTATACTGAAATGAAATCATTTTGGCTCCTGCTGTCGACAATGAACTGCAGCAACAAACCCTTCACCCACATCTCTAAGTGGAAGAGACACCCACCCTCCTCTGGATCTTCAAGCTCAATCTTCTAGATCTTGGTGGTGGAAATGGTGGAATTGGGATATGCATCAATAATTTCTTCCCTTTTTCATTCACCTTGTAGGGTTCTAACTCAAATTTGGAACATGCATTTGACTCTGAAGCCTTCATCTCAACCACCAGTGACTGCTTGGCTCGACACTCACTTGTGTTGTGAGGGGGATCTTATGGAATTCACACCACTTTCCTATGTCATTCTTTGTCTTTGTGGTGTTTTTATTTTCTTGAGACTTTGACGGGTTGTCCTAGGTAATCCTGCCTTGGATTTGTCCTTGGTTTTGCAGTTTGGGGGCACCTTTCCCTTGCTTTGGATTCATAAATCCAAAGTCTTGCTTTTTCTATTTATTTTTTTTCTCGATCTTGATAGTGTATTGATAAGTAACGGAAAGAGAGGAGATTTTCATAAATCCATCTTGTCTTGGATGTATTTGTGTAGACAACGACAACACTTGAGTACTAGATGTTGCTCAGAATCCTTGATACCTAACTTCGTGCGAAGGGTATGAAAAATATTTGTGAACTCTTGCACATATTGGTCCCTTCCCTGCCACAATATGGTCCACTTTATGTACTTATCTTCATAGCACCCGACAAGGTAATATTTTTCCTTGATTTTATCTTGGAAAGAATTTCAATTGGGTGCACTGAAAACAATGAGGATTCCCTCTCATCCCTCTATTCACAGTAGGTTTCCCACCAATCAAAAGTAATGTTTTCCCTATTGGAAAAATCATGAACCAAAAGATATCCTTCCAAAAGATTTAACCATTTATCTACGACATCTACATCTATCTGGCCTTCAAATATGTGAATGTCAAAGTTTACTTTCACATTAAAGGGAGTGGCACCTCCACAATGGTTGTTGGATGAAGATGCGTCACCTGTGGGCATCTATCAAAGGATCTAGACAAATTTGTCCATCATCTCGTTCCTTTGTCACTTGAGGGCTTCTTTGAGGGCTTCTTCGAGCAATATTTTGGAAGGATCTTCTACTCCCTCATCTTTCTTTTCTTCTGCCATGGGAGGTCGTCGGGGTTGGCGAGGCTGATCTTGCAAAGGTTCAACAAGTTCAAGCTCTAACTCCTTATACCCCGACCTCATTAGGGACATGCGCGGTAAAATAGATAAAGAGCAGATCAATCTGATACCACTAATCCATATTTTTGCAAGAAAAAAATGAAATATAGATATACACTAAAAACAAAACTTCAATTCATTAATAACAAAGTACTGAAAAATGTTCACATGCATAATGGAAATAAACTAGCTGAAGATGGTAGGTTATCTTTGAGAAGAGATGTGGCAACTACATGCCCTCTCAATCGTGTTACAATGGGGCTTGTAGGCCTTTTTATTATATAGAAGCAAGGGAAAACCCCAAACATCCAAAAACCTAACCCTAGGAGATGAAGCACCAAAAGTTTGTGGGCCCTGTTGGGGTTAGTTGGTACACCAACTTCCCAAGGTCATAAATTTGGCATACGATTTTCGTTTGATGTGTACGATACCTCGTTATAAATATTTATCTAAGGAATAAAAATTTTGATTGAAAACCCCTACTATGGGCCATTTGTTTTACCGTTTTCCAAATATAATCGTTTAAGGCTTGAAAATGGCTCCAGAAGTCCAGGACCCGAAAAACTGCCAAAAATAGTAAATTGTGCTACAATTAAGGAAACTGAAAAAAAATCATCTGGAAGAAATAGTGCTAGGGGTCCAAGTAGAATAGGTGGGTGGACACATATATCCATCTGTATCACTTCCTCATGGCATCAAGGTCATCTTTATCATCATCATTCTTATAACTTCCTTCACCATGCTCATAATTATTATCATCTTCAATTATGAATATCTTCATCATCTTGAAGATTATGTACCTGCAAAACTTTAATGGAAAGTACAACCAAATAAAAATATAAAAAATCATGAAGTGAACTATAAATCATGTCATTACACTGGAAGCATCAAAACATTCAGGCTTTAGACATCAAATACTTAAACCTAGTTAGGTAAATATTTTATATATATCACACTTCAACATCTTGTTAGGATTTTTTCATAAACCTTAGACTCCATATTCAAGACATAAATCCTTAGATATCAACAACTCAATCAATATATCAATTCAATCATAACAACATTCTTTTATAATTACATGACAAACTCTACTAAGGTTTGTTGCAAACCCAAAACTGAATCATTTAAACTTCCAAGGTTTTGTTATCATGCCCTAGAATATCACTCTCTACTCGGGTTTTGTTACAAACCCTAGATTTCTAAAACATGAATATTAACAATTAGGTAAGCATGCCAACATTTCATCTCTAGGGTTTCTCTCCTTATTTCAATTTCTTTCTATGTGTTAGACCCTAGATGCAAACATCAAATTCCTAAAATAAGATAATAATTTTGACCAAGCTAGGGTTTTGATCATACGGAAGAATATACACCTAGGGTTTCATCCCTAGGATCTTACTTTAGTTAAGGGTTTTGTTCATAAACCCTAATTTACCGAACCCTAAAAATATAGGTTTTCAGTATATAACCTAGACATTAACAACCAACCCTAAATAGCTAGGGTTTTCACCATGACATTATCAAAACCCTAAATTTCAAAAGAATAATATTTCATTATATGTTCTAGAATTTACCAACAATCCCTAAATAAACTAGGGTTTCGTAATCACCATTGACATACCCTTAGCATCAAGGTTTTATAGTGAACCCTAAAGGTTAGGGTTGCACAAAAAATGATCAAATAGGAGATAGTATGATAAGGGTAGATTCAATCTAATGACGAATCACCCTGACAAGAATCCTTATGATTCAAAACCTTGAACAAAATCAAATTAGTAATACAAGACAAATTTTAGAATTATCTTATCTTTTAATGAAGAAGTTTAGGTACAAAACTTTATGGTCTTAGACATACCTTGATTTTTTCTTTTTATAAACCTTTTAGGGATTCCTTGAAGGGCTCCCTTTGAATTTAGCCATGATCTGTATACCTGCAATACTTACTACCAAGAAAAATATGCGATACCAAAAAAATAATGTTAATTTGTTAATCTAGGGTCTCTATGTGACTGAGGTTTTCATATGCCACATAGAGTTTATAGTCTTAGATATCAATAACAATATTAACAACTTTCAATAATGAATACAAACCTTAGGATCATATAAGTAGCTAACCCTAAAATATCTTGTGTTAGATCCTTTATAAATGAATATATATTATACATACCTCATAATTATGTACGTTTTTTATAAGTGCCTATTCTTCTAGTTGCCATGAATTCATTATTATTTTCTTCAAGGTTAATGTCAACTTCAAGGTATATTTCATTGTATCTAATAGTCTCTTTCTTGAATATATGTGTGTGTGTGTGTGTATACATATACATATATATATTGCTTCTCCACTATAAGACTTAAAATGGGTCTTAATCACTGTCAGATTTTAGTCTCCTTTATACGTAGAGTCAAAACAGGAGTCTTGACTCCCTGTTTCTTGGTAATTGTAACCTTCAGTTCAAAACTACTTTAAGATTATATAACCCTTGAAGACTGTCTTTCTAGGGCAAAGATTGGAGTTTTGAACAAAAAATCACGAATTTGGATGGGGTTGCAAACTTTGTGAGGTCTCTTTTGACCTTTGTTCCTATGCCAAGAAGTATGACCTTCCTTAGGCTGGTAGACAAGTCTTTTGTACTTCCAATAATAAGGTTCCTTATACCTTAGCTCTCTTAGAATAGATCTGTGGCTTTATAACATAGATTAGGTATAGATAAGGGTGCCCAAGAGCTTCGATCCTTTTTCAATGAATGTGGACAACAAAGGGTTATTAGATTAGGCCTTTGGTCTCCTTGAACATGGATTTTATTCCCTCCAAAAGTTCTTTCTAGCCTTGGACTTATCTTTGTAATTAGGGCTTGATAAATTGCCCATAAATTTGTTCTTATTTCCTTCACTGATTTGGTCTAGGGTAATTATACTCTTTGAGATGGTATGAAGTCAACTAAATATTATTTTATTCCCTCTTTTAAATGTCCTAGCTCTGATACCATGTTGATAAATCTAGGGCATTATATGGATTATAACCTTTAGGTAGATTTCTCTTATACTTTGACATTTTCTTCTTATTAGTTCTTCTTTCAATTTATTGTGTTTGATTCATTAAGACAAATTCCAAACAAATAATATCACAACAAGGAATATGTTAGAAAATTATATATTACGAAGCAATGGAACACATAAAATATTGCAGAAATATAAACACATAAAATGGATAAAACAAGATAGACACAGATATACGTGGTTCACCCAGTTTGGGCTACATCCACGGAGAAACAGCGAGTCCTTCCTTTTATATTATCCAACAAATTAAAGATATACAACCTACAATAGATCCGTTGTAATTCCGTCTTCGCTCTCAATCTCCTCTCTCTTCTTCACTCAGAATACATATCTACATAGGCGCAATACAATTCCCTCGTATATGGCAAGGGGTTGCCTTCTAGGGCAAAAAACCTTAAATTAAACATAACTTCTACCGCCATATCTCCGCCTAATGAACGGCCCAGATTGACTACAAAATTACAACATTTTACAAGGAAATTTTACATCTATTCTTAGCTTTGGGGGCGTTGCACCCGATCTCCCTGCCATGGGGGGGCTCCCAAAAGGTCGTAGCTGCCCCCCTTGGACCCCCCCTACAACGAATATTTTACGGGCGACGTTGCTGCCCCATTTTGAAGTGGGGTCCAATGTGGCGATACCTTTGAATATAGAAGATAATCAGGCTCCACACCCAACAATCTCCCACTTGGAGACTGATTATAGCAACTCACCGCTGCTTCATTTGCTGGACAATGACTCCACTTTGGACCTGGTTGTTTCTCATCTTCTTCATCATACTTGAAGACCAATTGAAACTGAGCAGATTCTCAGTTTCTCCCTGGTTACAACTTTTGTTAACATATCTGCAGG